>PVJI01022023.1:0-26049 GCA_004026765.1 Micronycteris hirsuta
AGGTGAAGCCAAGCTGTGAGTCTAGGCTGGCTGCTACTAGTGCCAGGCCTGCTGCTGCTTGTTTGAGAGGATTTAGGAAGTTGGGAAGCTTGAGTCAAGACCCGCCGTTCGTATGGAAAAGTAGCTTGGATGGACCCATAAGTTGGGTGGGGTGGAGTCTCTGGGGATCTCCAAGGCGGGTCAAACAGTGTTAGCCAGGTAGATGGAGTCTCAGATATCCTACCAGCTTGCCAGCTCTGTGAGGGGAGGGTTTAGAAAAGAGACAATGGCCTCTGCTCACCTTGATGTCAGACACTTCGGTTTCTCCCTGTATACCATTGGGGTCTTTCAAGCTGCTTCCTGGTGCTGGAACTCAGAGGGAGTGAGTCTGAGGAGGTGAGTCTATGTGTGGGTTCTTTAAGAGGAAATGCTTGGGGGTCCAGCAGTTTCTTCTACTGAGTCAATCCCCACTGGGGTTTTTGTTTTTGTTTTAAAGGTTTTATTTATTTATTTTTTAGAGAGAGGAGAAGGGAGGGAGAAAGAGCAATGTATGGTTGCCTCTCACATGGCCCTCACTGAGAACCTGGCCCGCAACCCAGGCATGTGTCCTGACTGGGAATCAAACCGGGACCTTTTGGTTCCCAGCCCGCACTCAATCCACCGAGCTACACCAGCCGGGCCCCACTGGTTTTTGCAGCCATAAGTTGTGGGGACTTATCTTCCCGGCCCTGGAACCCTGGGCTAGGGGACCTGGTGTAGGGCTGGGACTCTGCGCTCCTGAGATATCCTTCCCAAAATTTTATCCTCCACAGATGGGTGAAGGACCAGCCCATTCTGCATCTGTGCCCCTCCTACCAGTCTGGATGGATGCGGTTTCTTTAATTCCATAGTTGTCAGACTTCTATTCAACATGATTTCTGACATTTCAAAGTGATGGTTGTTCTATATTTTAGTTGTAATTTTGATGTGGTTGTGCAAAGAACGAGCCATGTCTGCCTACTCTGCCATATTGACTGGAAGATAATATCTGTTGAATAGAGAAATCAAGTACTCAATGTGCTTTGTAATGCTAAAAGAAATCATATATGCCTCTAAGTGTGCTAAACATGAAAGTACTAGAGTTACAAACACTGGTACAAATTCTGCAGGGACAAGCATCAGTTCCAATACTCCCTTCTTCCCAGCATGTGCTCAGCAGACGCCTTCCTCACCACCTCCCTTCTCCAGCTGCCAGCTCCTGCTTAAGCAAGGCGTCTCCCTCTCCCAGTGCTCACACAGATGCTTCCAACCTGCTTCCTTCTTTCTCACTTTCTGTCCAGGAGAATGCCCCTTCTTTCTAATGTTCTCGCTCTACCAATAGGTCAAAACAAGTCTGATTCTAGCTGATAAGCATCAGAAACTACTTTCCAATAATACTAATATCAAGTAAAACTGAAAAAAAAGTGTTTTAAAGTAAAAGCTTAAGAATTTGTGTCATCAACCTCTGATGTCCTCAAAAAATATCCTTTTCAAGGGAACCAAACATATGGGAAAATATATTTACAAATGATACCTTAGACAAGGTTTTGATCTCCAAAATATATATAGAACTCATACCACTCCACTCCAGGAAGACAAACAATCCAATTAAAAAACGGGCAAAGGATTTGAACAGACATTTCTCCGAGGAGGACATACAGAGGGCCCAGAGACATATGAAAGGATGCCCAGCACCACTAGGCATCAGAGAAATGCAAAACAAACCAAAATGAGGTACCACTTCATACCGGTCAGAATGGCAATCATAACCAAATCAACAAACTAGTGCTGGCAAGGTTGTGGAGAAAAAGGAACCCTAGTTACCTTTTCCACTGTTGGTGAGAATGCAGACTGGTGCAGCCACTGTGGAAAACTATGGAATTTCCTCGGAAAACTAAAAACGGAACTGCCTTTTGACCCAGCAATTCCACTGCTTGGATTATACCCTAAGAATCCTGAAACATAGGTTCAAAAGAACCTATGCACCCCAATGTTCATAGCAGCACAATTTACAATAGCTAAGTGCTGGAAGCAACCTAAGTGCCCATCAGTGAACGAGTGGATCAAAAAACTGTGGTACATTTACACAATGGAATATTACACAGCAGAATGAAAGAAGGAGTCCCCATCCTTCTTTTGCGACAGCATGGATGCAAATGGAGAGCATTGTGCTAAGAGAAATAAGCCAGGTGGTAAAAGAGAATACCATATGTAGGATCTCGCCTATAAGTAGAACCTAATCAACAAACAAGCAAGCAAAATATAACCAGAGATATTGAAAGTAAGAACTGACAGTAACCAGAGGGGAGGGGGAAGGGGGTAATGGGAGGAAAAGGGGGAAGGGTTGTCAAAGAACATGTATAAAGGACACATAGACAAAGCCAAAGGAGGGTAGGATCGAGGATTGGAGGTGGAGATGCCTGGAGTGGGGGAGAGTACGGGGGGGGGGGCAGGGAGAAATGGAGATAACCATACTTGAATGACAATAAAAAAATAAATAAATAAATGATATTTTAAGGAAAAAATGTCCTTTTCAGAACTGCTACATTAATCTCCATGTACTTTCTCACATTCATCTCTTTTTCCCTGACATGTCAGGGTCTGAGATAGGTTTTTTCTGCTTTACTCGATCATCACATCATACTACATTACAAACAATGATGTCTGTGTTTTTATTACACATGTATGTTTTAGGTAATAAAACAGGATTTTACAAACTAGTCATAAATCTAAGCAACTTGTAACACTGTTTCGGTAACAAAAAGGATTCTAATTTCCAAATCAGAATTTATGGGAAATGGCCTATTTATAAATGAGGTCTTGCTGATCAAAGAAAAGACTAAAGCAAGCCCTAGCCAGGCAGTGCAGTTGGTTAGAGCATTGTCCCAATCTGCCAACGTTGTGGGTTTGCTCCTCCGGGTTTGCTCCTCCGTCAGGGCACATACAAGAAACAACTAATGAATGAGTAACAAAGTGGAACAAATCAATGTTTCTGTTTCTCCTTCTCAAACCAATCAGTGAAAAAAAAAATTAAAAGAGAAAAGATTAAAGCAACAACTAAGTTGTAACACTAGGCTTTACAGAAAGCTAGTTTTACTGCTGTACACAAGACTTGATGTTGTAATGCAATTTTGTAGATCAGCTGGAGTATGGCTTTAAAATAAAACTGGTGACATTTGAAGATATGTATATTTATTTTATTAATTAATTAATTTATAGGGGAAGGGAGGGAGAAAGAAAAGAAGAGAAACGTCCGTGTGACAGAGAAATATCAATCAGATGCCTCTCAAACATGCCCCAACTTAAGGGCTAAACTTGTGACCGAGGTATGTGCCCTGACCAGGAATATGACTCAGTGACTTTTCGCTTTGCAGGACAACACACCACCAACCAACTGAGCAACACCAGTCAGGGCTAATGTTTATTTCCAAACTAGATTTAAGTTTCATAAAAACAAGACAGTAAAATATCGATCCTTTAATCTTGGAACAATAATTGGCACATAACAGGTATTTAGTAAATATTAGAACGACTAAATAAATATCAAAACACTAATCACTGTGGTGTTCAGATAGTTAAATTAAGAAATTTCTCTTCTATCACCCAAATTTTTTCCTCTATTCACTCATTCAAATATTTATAAAGTGATAAAACAAAGTCCCTAACCCCAGAAGGTACATGTGTCAAGTGGTTTTACTATTTAGGCAATGAAAATATGGTGAGCAAAATTTTACTACTACCCAAAACTTTGGTTAAAAAAGCCTTTGTATATTTTCTGATTTATGTATTTATAAATTCAGCTTTTTATATATTAAGTTTTCCAGAGTGAGAACAGTTAAATAGACAAAATATTAACTTTTGTGAAAATCAACTGTCTTTTATTTCATGTACAATAAAAATATTACAACAATTAAAATTTGCAGGCACCCAAAGTTTATATTTTGCTTATTCCCTAATCTATTTATAATAAAAGACTAACGCCATCAACTACATCTACTAGCATGTCACTTTCAGGAGGACCCAGATTTTTGTGTTTTGTTCATTACCAACTCTTCCCAAAACTGGAACAGACCCTGACACACAGCAGCTGTGAAACACATTGCTGCTGTGTGAATATTAGAGGGGTTCAAGGCCCTCTCTGATCCACATCACCCACTAGCCTCGAGCGCGATACTGGTTCCCTAGTTTGAGTGCCTTTTCTTCTCTTCAAACCTAAGAAAACCCTACTCATTATTCCCTTATGTTTGGATAATTTGTCAGCAAACTTATGAAGCCTCCAGGACTCTCTCTGCATCCCATCAGAATTTCTTTCTTTTCTGGTGGGCTCTCAGGCTATTGCCCTTGTGTCTGTATCTCTAGTACGCTACTTTGTTGACAATACTATTATTACCCACCAGACTGGTTCTTGTGCTGTTCCTGGAGGGTTATACAGACTTCAGGGAGAAACGCATTCCCCTCACCTGAGGTTGGGCATAGCAGAATGCCTAAATTTGGCCAATGAGATGCATGTGAAAGTGACATGTCATTCCCATGCTGAGGCATTTAATTGCCAATGCTTAATTCCCTCCCTGTCTTCTGCTCTTCTGAACTCCAAGCACTGTCCAAAGACAGGGGCCACAGGACCAGATCAGTCCGGAGAAGACCCATCTTCATGGAGCCAATGAGCCCCCAGGCAGACTTGGTGTAAACAAGGATTTTTTACTGTGTTGGGTAACTAAGATTTTGTTCACATATAATACCACAGCATAACCCTGCCTAACCTAATATACACTCATGCAAATAAATAATCATAATGCAAAGCAAAATGAAACCTGAATTTCCCTCTCAGATTATAAATTCATTCAAAAGACTGAAATATCTGATGTTTATTAAATTCTAATGGGGTTAAACTTAGTATTTGAGCCGGGCTGGTGTGGCTCAGTGGACTGAGCGCGGGCTGGGAACCAAGCAGTCCTGGTTCGATTCTCAGTTGGGGCACATGCCTGGGTTGCGGGCTGGGTCCCCAGTGGGGGCCATGTGAGAGGCAACCACACATTGCTGTTTCTCTCCCTCTCTTTCTCCCTCCCTTCCCCCTGTCTGAAAATAAAGAAAATCTTAAAAAAAAAAAAAAAAAAAACGCCCTGGCTGGTGTAGCTCAGTGGATTGAGCGCGGGCTGCGAACCAAAGGGTCGCTGGTTCGATTCCCAGGCAGGGCACATGCCTGGGTTGCAGGCCAGGTCCCCAGTAGGGACCACGTGAGAAGCAACCACACATTGCTGTTTCTCTCCCTCTCTTTCTGTCTCCCTTCCCTGCTCTCTAAAAATAAATAAATGAATAAAATATTTAAAAAAAAAACTTAAAAAAAAATTTAGTATTTGATGTTTCCTTACATAAAGTCCATAAATTAAAAAATCTAATGTGTTTAACTTAAAAAAACTCTTTCAAAACAGAAGCAATTAAACTGCTGTTTGCTTCTTCATGGCCTTCATTTTTTTCCATGTACCCACTGGTGGCCCTAAAGAAAAAAATGTTTCCTATTCCTGTATCATAGCACTCAATGCCAGTATTAAACTTTTTAAACTAATTTTGAATTCTTGTACCCTTAGTCAATTATTTCACACATGGGACTTTTTTCTCCCTAAGGAGCCAATGAACAACCTGAGAACACAACAATGTTACATAATTCTTCTGTAGTCATTTTATAATATTTTGTGGCAGCACTAAGCACATAAGAAGTACTGAGCTGTTGAATTTTATTCTTAGAGATAAAGGAGTCTCAATCCTTCTCCCTCCCTTGGAATGGAGTCAATACCATTTCGTCCACCATGGGAACTAGAATATGTACACTGCTACGGAAAATAATGCAGAAAAAGCCAAAGATAGGAGATTAACAAATTCATAAAGTGTTCATTTTCAAATTAAAACTTTTCTTCAGTGAAAAACGTTAAAGTTGCCAATATTATTAGGGAATAAAGCAAACACTGTAGTTATCAAATCAATATCCATTCCTTCCTTCTTCATTTCCAAGAGAAGCTAGATGTATTTGGGAGGCAACATGGCCAACTAAGTTCTTATTTTCCCAAACTTTCCTGCAGCTAGAAGTAGCACATAGCTTAGTTCTGGTCAGTTCTCATTAGTGAACGTCTACTGGAAAGTTCTGGGGAAAAAAAGAGAAAAAAAATTTTTTAAACGACCAGCTCAAATAGTATTGAACTGATGAATCAAAACTAGAAACTGCCTAGATTTCTTTTGTGAGAAAAACAAACCTCTACTTGGTTAGGCTGTGTTGCTCTCAGCCAAAACACTACTAACTGTTACTGGGCTCATGGCTGTATCAATACTAACGTAAGAAGCAGTAAGAAAATACATGGGAAATGCACTCCATTTTATGTTGTTATGTATTAGCTCATAAAAACGTTTGTCCATATATATAGCCGTAAAATATAAAACATCACAACCAGAAGGCACAAATGGGAATATATGCCTTAGACACACACAAAACTATTACTGACACAATAAATATGTTTCCAAGTTTGCTCTTGTATCTATCTGGTAAAGCACCAAACTGAAATGTAGAATTACTTAAGAAATCAAGTTTAAAAGTTTACAACTTTATATTATGCTTCAATTCTTCCAGAACAGAGAGCTTGCTTGGTCCCTTCCTTAATACACAAGACAGGT
This sequence comes from Micronycteris hirsuta, assembly GCA_004026765.1. Taxonomy (NCBI): domain Eukaryota; kingdom Metazoa; phylum Chordata; class Mammalia; order Chiroptera; family Phyllostomidae; genus Micronycteris; species Micronycteris hirsuta. Next base: position 6,658 of record PVJI01022023.1, read on the forward strand.
GTGCAAACATCCTTTCTTTTTTTTCTTTTTTTTTTAAGACTTTATTTATTTTTTTAGAAAGAGGGAAGGGAGGGAGAAAGAGAGGGAGAGAAACAGCAATGGATGGTTGCCTCTCACGTGGCCCTCACTGGGGACCTGGCCTGCAACCCAGGCATATGCCCTGACTGGGAATCAAACCGGCAACCCTTTGGTTCCCAGCCTGCGCTCAATCCACTGAGCTACACCAGCCAGGGCCCAAACATCCTTTCTAATCCTTAAAATAACAAGCCACTTCTTTAACGCATGGGCAGTTTTTCAAATTTTGAAAAAAGAAAAAAACACAAAGAAAAAAAATCTACAAAGCCAAATTGTTTCAATAAAGGGTTGTTCCCCAAGTATTTTGTAATTTAGAGATAATCATAATATCAGTTTTCATTTTTGAAAGCAGCTGGACAATTATTTCATTCACTGTAGAAAAAAATATGGTAAGATTCAATAGTGTGTGATTTAAAAACCTCTTAGCAAACTAGGAACAGAACAAAACTTCCTTAATTTGATAAAAATCATAGACCATAAACTTTCAACAAATATTACACTAAATGGAGAAACTTCAGAATCATTTAAGATCAGAAACAAGAAGCTGCTTAACATAACACTAGAGGTCATGACCAATACTGTAAGGGAAGAAGTTTTCAGATGTAAGGTCAAAGGAAAAGAGATAAAAATGTCATTATTTCTAGATGATATTATCTACCTACAAAGCAAAAGAATGAGAAATACCACTGAAACTCATGAGACAGCTTGGTAAGATACGAGATCAACCTATAATATTCTTCCACACCAGTAGTGACCTACCACAAAAATTAAAAGTAACCATTCATAATACAGTAGTCCCCTCTTACCCAATTTCACTTTCTATAGTCTCAGTCACTCATGGTCCAAAAATATTAAATAAAAAGTTCCGCGAATAAACAATTCATAAATTTCAAACTGTTACCCTGGCTGGTGTGGCTCAGTGGACTGAGCACCAGCCTATGAACCAAAAGGTTGCCAGTTCGATTCCCAGTCAGGGCACATGCCTGGATTGTGGGCCAGGTCTCCAGTTGGGGGAATGTGAGAGGCAACCAGCCAATGTATCTCTCACCCATTGATGTTTCTCTTAAATAAATAAAATCTTTAAAAAAAAAAAACCTTATTAACAAATAAATTTCAAACTGTTTATCACTGTGAGTAGCATGATGAAATCTTGTACCATCTCTGCCGTCTGCTTTGTCCTGCCTAGGATCCCTTCGCCTAGAGTCTCTGCGCTGTGTATGTTACTGGCTCAGTAAGTAGCTGTCTTGGTTATCAACTATTGCAGTGTTTAAGTCACCCTACTATTTATAACTCCAGCGAATATACGAATAATAAGAAAGTGAAACAGCCTTAGTGCTGATATAGAGAAAGTTTTAGTGGTCTGGATAAAAGCGCAAACCAGTCACAACATTCCTTTAAGCCAAAACCTAATCCAGCCAGAGCAAGGTCCTAACCTCCTCAATTCCATGAAGGCTCAGAAAGGTGAAGAGGCTGTAGAAGAAAAGTTTGAAGCCAGCGGAGGTTGGTGCATGAGGCTTAAGGAAACGAGCCATCTCTGTAACACAAAAGCAAAAGGTGAAGCGGCAAGTGCTAATGTGGACAGACACTGCAGCAAGTCTTCCAGAAGATCTACCTCAGGGAATTCATGAAGGTGGCTACTGCAGGTTTTCAATGTAGATGAAACTGCCTTTTATTAGAAGAAGATGCCCTCTAGGGCTTTCCAACACAGAGAGGAGAAGTCACAGCCTGGCCGCAAAGCCTGAAAGGACAAGCTGACTCTCTTGTTAGATGTTAATCCAGATGGTGAATTTAAACCAATGCTCACTTACTACTCCAAAAATCCTAGGGCTCTTAGGAATGATGCTAAATCTACTCTGCCTGTGCTCCCTAAATGGAACAACAAAGCTGGTGACAGCACATCTGTTTACAACCTGGTTTCCTGAATATTTTAAGCCCACTGGTGAAACTAGTGCTCAGGCAGGGGGAGGAAAAAGACTCCTTTCAAAATATTACTGCTCACTGGCAATGCACTTGGTCACCCAAGAGCACTGGTGGAGATGTACGAACAGATTAATGTTGTTTTTATGCCTGCTAACACAACATTCATTCCACAACCCAGAGATCGAGGAGTAATTTTACTCTCAAATCTTATTATTTAAGAAATACATTTTGTGGGCTACAGCTACCATGAGTAGTTCCTCTGATGGATCTAGGCAAATAAATTTAAAACCTTCTGGAAAGGATTCACAATACTAAATGTCATTAAAAACATTTGTGATATATGGGAAGAGGTCAAAATATCAACACCAGCAGAAGTTTGGAAGAAGTGGATTCTAATCCTCACGGATGACTTTGAGGGGTTCAAGATTTCCATGGAGGAAGTAAATACAGGTGTGATGGAAATAACAAAAGAACTAGAACTGGAACCTAGAGATGTGACAGAATTACTGCAATCTCATGATCAAACTTGATCAGATTAAGAGTAGCTTCTTATGGATGAACAAAGAAAGTAGTATGTATGTTTTTTTAAAAAGATTTTATTTATTTATTTTTAGAGAGAAGGGAAGGGATGGAGAAAGAGTGAGAGAAACACCAATTGGTTGCCTCTCGCGTGCCCCCAACTGGGGACCTGGCCTGCAACCAGGCATGTGCCCTGCCTGGGAACTGAACTGGCAACCTTTCTGTTCCCAGCCAACACTCAATCACTGAACCACACCCGCAAGGTCAGACAGTGTTATCTTGAGATGGAATGTACTCCTGGTGAAGGTGCTGTGATGACTGTTGAAATGGCGACAAAGGATTTAGAACATGACAAACTTAGTCGACTTAGCAGGGCAGGTTTGAGAAGACTGACTCCAATTTTGAAATTCTATTGTGGTTAAGCTACGAACAAACAGCATTGTTGCTCAGAGATCATTTATGAAAGGAAGAGTTCATCAATGTGGCAAACTTCATTGTTGTCTTAATTTAAAGAAACTGCCACAACCACCACTTTGATCAGTCTAACAGCCACCAACATTGAGGTCAGACCCTCCACCAAAGAAAGATTACACTTGCTGAAGGCTCAAATGAAGGTTAGCATTTTTTTTAAACTTTTCAGTTTTATTTTCTGATATAGGAAATATTGATAGACATAACTGACATGAATGACACCTCAATGAAGGTTAGCATTTTTTAGCAATAAAGTATTTTTGAATTAAGGTATGTACATTTTTTTAGACATAATGCTATTGCACACTTAACAGACTACAATATAGTGCAAATATAACTTTTGTATGTACTGGGAAAACAAAAAATTCACAGGATTCTCTTCATTGCTGTACTGTGGTGGTACGGAACCAAACCTACATTACCTCTGGGGGATGTCTCTATAGTACAGTAAGATATTTTCACAGAGAGGCAGACCACGTTCACTTAACTTTTATTACAGTATATGACTGGCCCTCTATTTGTGGGTTCAAACAACCACATACAGAAAATAGTCAAAAAGTAAAAATGTTATATTACTGCTCATGTGTACTATCTATTAGATCAAGTTAACAATGAGGTATCACATTAACACCTTAATTAGACTGGCAAAAAATTAGAAAGCTAGATAACACTAAACGTGGGCAGGAACCATGGATACAAAACCCCTGCACACTACTAAAGGGAGTGTGGGCTGAGGCAGCCATCCAGAGGAGCAGCCTGGCACTTCCTGTGACCAGGCAAGTGCACACCTAACCTGCACATCCCCAAGAAATTCTTACATAGCTCCATAAGGAACGTACAAGAAGATACCATTTATTGTGGTATCTTTTTTTTGTGGAAGCAGGGAACTGGAGGCAACCTGAAAGTCTCCCCCTAGTGAGTAAGATAGGTAAAAAGTGGTAGATACACACCACAGAGTGACATGCAGCAGTAACAAGCAACAGATTAGATACACTGATGAGACATAGGCAACATTTACATAAAGTACCAAACATACATATTGCAAGAACACAGAAATATACACACATGACAACGTATTATACAAGTCAGAATGGTAAGGGATAAGGGAAATGACATATGGGAATTAAAAAAACAAATGAAACAAAAAATGGCCTCATATTGACCAACAATAATGTGACTTTTTGCAGAGTTTAAATAGAAAGGGAAACTATTACTACTCATACCCATAAATTCAGTGAAATTGGTTTCACTTTTAATAAAATACTTTTACTGGTATAGCAGGTAAGCTATCATAATAAGTATACTGAAAAACAATTTATTTGTATAACCTGCACAAGAACTACAAGGAATAAATTGTGGTTAAAGAAAACTTTGACTTAGTAGCTTTTCACCAGTTAACTGTACACTATGCACCTATTAAGTGCCAAGCACTACAAGGGGATTAAAAAAAAAGTGATGCCAAACCCTTAAGTCACTCCTCATCTAGCTGGAGAGGTAATATGGGGAACAGTAACTGCCCTGTGAGAAAATCTGAGTGAACACTCTAAGTGCTGTCTGACAAATATAACATCAGCTACATATGTATTTTTCAATTTTCTAATAACAACACTAAAAAGAAACCAACAGAATAAATTAATTTCAATTACTCCAATATATTCCGAAATACTTCAATATATAATATAAAAAAATTGAGATTTTACTTTTCTTTTCAAATTATCTTTGAAATCTAGCACAAATTTCACACCTACAAAACATTCCAATTCAGACCAGGCACATTTCGCGTTCTCAGGAGCCACACGTGACTGGTAGCTGCTGTGCTGGTAACACAGTAGGCACTCAAGAGGGTATGGCCACGTGTGTGTGACAGGAGAAAAAAAGCTGTCCTGGAGGCGAAGGGACAGAGCATTTGAAGGGTAAGTAGTAGTTATTTGGGGAAATAAAGGTCATTTCAAGCCAGGCACTAGCACAAAGAAAGCTAAGAAAGTTTGGGGGACAAGAAGAAAGACCTCCCTTAACTTGCAGGTCTAGCCAGTTTTCTCTCTCACAACTCGTTTCATTCATGTGCCACTAGCACTTAAAAAAAAGAGGGGGCTTTAGTTCCTTAACATCATGATTGCTGACAATTTCCTATCTTTATGCTCTTGAGGAGGCTGTCCCTCTGCCTTGTTCTCCCCTACAATCTCCAACCCTTAGCTTAGTTAATTCCCACACTGAAGTCCTTGATCATAAACTCCTCATGGGCAAGAACCATCTCATCTCTGTATTCTGATTGATTACACAGGACCTGGCACCAGGAGGTATGAAATTGCTGGGTAGACAAATAGCCAAGCATAATTGTCTGGCTAGAGTAATAAGTTTATACAGGTGAGCAGTTAGAAGTAACAAAGCTAGAAAAGTAGCTCTGGCCCTGGCTGAGTAGCTCAGTTGTTAGAACACCATTCTGATATGCCAAGGTTGTGGGTTCAATCTCTTGTCAGAGCACATACAAGAATCAACCAATGAGCCCTGGCTGGTGTAGCTCAGTGGATTGAGCACGGGCTGGGAACCAGAGGGTCCCGGTTCGATTCCCCGTCAGGGCACATGCCTGGGTTGCGGGCCGGGTCCCCAGTGAGGGCCATGTGAGAGGCAACCATACATTGCTGTTTCTCTCCTTCTCTGTCTCCCTCCCTTCCTCTCTCTAAAATAAATAATAAAAAATATAAAAAAAAATCAACCAATGAATAAATAAATAAGCGCAACAACAAATCAATGTTTCTCCCTCTTCCCTTCTCTCTCTAAAAATCAATCAAAAATATATTTTAAGAAAAAACTTTGAATACTAAACCAAAAATTTTAGATTGTCCAGTTTTACAGAATGACACTACAAAAGCTATGCATACCAACATTAAGAGGATATCAGACTGCCCCCGTCTCCAGTCTGGACAGTCTAGACAGTGGCGGAAGTTGTAGTGGCCAGGCAGTCCAGGTTTGCAAAGTTTCCCTGGGAGCCACGGCCCTCAGGCACCCAGCACTCCAGGCCACAAGGCCCAAGAGGAAGGTCAGCTCCAATGAGAGGGCAGAGAAGGAGGGGCCCAAGAGGAGATCCCTGAGGTTGTCAGCTAAACCTGCTCCTGCAAAAGTGGATACCAAGCCAAAAAAGGCGACAGGAAAGGATACATCAGCAAAAAAGTGCAAAAGGGAAAACAGGCCAAAGCGGCTAACCAGGAACCTAAGAAAGATCTAACTGTGGAAAATGGAGAAACGAAAAACAAGGGGGGTCCAGCCTCGGATGAAACAGGAGAAAAAGAAGCCAAGTCTGACTAATATACATGTATCATGTCTTATCAGTGGTCCCTGTCTCCCTTCTTGTACAATCCAGAGGACTATTTTTACAGTCCTCAAAAACTGCAAGTGAATGCAAGTTTTCTAGTAGCTCTAGAAACATTTTTAAGGAGGAGGGAAATCCACCACATCCCATTTTTTTAAGTGTAAATGATTTTTCTTAAGAGATGAAATCATTTGCTGGTTGTTTATTTTTTGGTACAACCAGAAAATAGTGGGATATTGAATATGAGAGGCTTTAATTGTCTTGGGTGTCAGCTAAACATTCCATAGTTGGGGGTAGTTTTTATATCCTATAATACAAAGCATACTAAATGTCAATTTGGAGTCAGTTATGCATTTACTACGTCTTGAACATTTTAAATTACTTCTATTCTCATGTTTTTGGTAGAACTGTTTCCTAAAGAAAACCATTCCTTACTCTTGGCTCCCCTTGTCAGAATTTTGTGCACTCTGTAACATCTTTGTTGTGGTAGTCCAGTTTTCCTAGCAACTTTGTTAATGTGCTGTGAAAGACTGAAAATTCAATTATGTAGTATATATGACATTAAATTGTAAATTAGTTGGGCTTTGATGTAACCAGCGAACCCAAAGGTCACCAGTTCAATTCCCAGTCAGGGCACATGCCTGGGTTGTGGGCCAGTTCTCCAGTAGGGGGGCACACGAGAGGCAACCACACATTGACATTTTTCTTCCTCTCTTTCTCCCTCCCTTCCCCTCTCTAAAAATAAATAAATAAAATCTTTTAAAAAGAAAACAATTAGACCTGGCTGGTGTAGCTCAGCGGATTGAGCGCAGGGTGTAAACCAAAGGGTTGCCGGTTCAATTCCCGGTCAGTGCACATACCTGGGTTGCGGGCCGGGTTCCCAGTGGGGGCTACGTGAGAGGCAACCACACATTGATGTTTCTCTCCCTCTTTTTCTCCCTCCCTTCCCTTGTGTCTAAAAATAAATAAATAAAATCTTTAAAAAAAATAAAAAGAAAACAATTAGAATACATTACCATGGTTCTTTATCACTGAGTATCTCTAACAGCTACATGGCAACCTTCTTTTAAGAGAAGAAAACCTCCTTTAGTCCACTTCACTAGTAAAGCTCATACATGCCTATGGGTAGGCACACCGAGACAGGCTTAGGTTAAGCAAGGGCTAGGCAAGTGAAGTAGGACAGGGAAAGAGGTGGAGTTAGTACATATACAGAAAGTCATCAAAACACCTCAAATGCCTCAATAACAAAAGCTGCTTGCCCCAGTTTAAATTATTCTTCTGGATGAATATGAAGTCTAAGGGCAGAAGGCTGAGTTAGGAAATGGCCCCAGGTCTACTCCTACCCAGGATTCTTACTCCACTGTAGAATCTGCTATTGTAGTCAGTGAAGTAACAAAGGTCTGACTGTGTGTGTGAAGAGGGTTCTATAAAATTCTGGAGTTAAAATTCTTTGGGTTCAGCTTACTCAAACAAATTTCATATAAATCCTACCAATACAGATTTTCATGTAAAATGTTCATAATACAAACCCTACAATATTTAACTTCACCCCAAAGCAACTGCCTATTAGCAAGAAATACAAACAAAATAGCTGCCTTGTTCAAGTTTCAACTATGAACACCAAGATTCCACATAATCCACAGAAATAATGCCTTACCTAGTCTGCATAAGATTATGTAGGACTAACCATAGCTGAGCAGCTCAGGTGGCTAAAGTACAGTGCTGCCCTGGCTGGCGTAGCTCAGTGGATTGGGCGTGGGCTGGGAGCCAGGGGGTCGCCTGTTCGATTCCCAGTCAGGGCACGTGCTTCAGTTGCGGGCCAGGTCCCCAGTGGGGGCCATGTGAGAGGCAACCACACATTGCTGTTTCTCTCCCTCTCTGTCTACCTCCGTCCCCCTCTCTCTAAAAAAATTTTTAAAAAATAAAATCTCTAAATAAATAAATAAATAAAGTACAGTGCTAAAGAACTCTAGTTTGAAGAAAAAGTTGGGACTCCCCCCTCCAAAAAAAGCCCCTTTCTTCCAGGGCCCTCCCAGTTACGATATAGACAGGTACATACAGGTCAGCACAAATCCCTCTTAGTACTTGCAGACCAACTCCAGGCACATACTTTAAATTCTTGTGTAAGACAACATTCAAACTGGGAGATTCCCAGGGAAGAGATGTTTTCTCCTTCAGGTTTAATATGAAAGTTTAAAATGGATGTGAGGCAAGTGAAATTTCTGCTTTAGTCCTCTCAGTGGACTTGATCAGAAGATTGTTGCATCCCTAAACCTTATTCAGCTTGGGAACAAATTCCAGATAAAATTTGATTATATACAGAATTCTCTTTGAAATTAAAGATAACAGGCCCTGGCTGGTGTGGCCCAGTGGATTGAGCGTGGGCCTGAGAAACAAAGGGTCGCCAATTTGATTCCCAGTCAGGACACATGCCTGGGTTGTGGGCCAGGTCCCCAGCAGGGGACGTGAGAGAGGCAACCACACATTGATGTTTCTCTCCCTCTCTTTCTCCTTCCCTTCCCCTCTCTCTAAAAATAAATAAATAAAGTCTTAAAAAAAAATAAGGATAACAGGTACTATTTTATATTAAACTGTGGATAAGTCTCCTGTGAGTAATTACAATATAATCATGTGCTACGTCAATAATCAAAATCATATTCTACTCACTACAAATTTTCACCTTCACCTAATTCATGAACAGAAGAAATTAAAATAACCCTCAAATTGAAGTGTATAAGATATTTTCCCAAACACTTTCACCAAATAAAAAATATTAATTCTGCTCTGGCTGGTGTGGTTCAGCGGCTTGAGCATCAGCCTGCAAACAAAAGGCTGGCTGGTTCGATTCCCATTCAGGGCACATGCCTCGGTTGTGGGCCAGGTTCCCAGTATGGGGCGCTCAAGAGACAAACACACATTGATGTTTCCTTCCCTCTCTTTCTCCCTCCCTCCCCCTCTGTCTAAAAGTAAATAAATAAAATCTTTAAAAAATATATTAATTCTTCAACTTTTTTAAAGGCGCCAACAGCCTGATTCAATAGATCACTGTGTGAGTTAAAAAGCAGATTAAATGAGATCGTATCACATATCTTAATGAGGTATTATGTAAAGTACTTTGTACTACTGCCTGATGCACAGTAAGCATAGGAACAAGATTTTTATTCTCCACAACCACACTTCCTTACAAAGAGCCAATTTTAAAAACTCATGGAACCAGAAAACTTTACTGAATCTACTGGAAACCTCTCTTCTATAGTCACAATACAAGCTACAGGAATATAAGTTTAACTGGCACAACTTCACTGAACACTAAAGTAACGATTAGTTTTTTTTATTTTTAATTTTTATTTATTGATTTTAGAGAGAGAAAGGGAGGTACAGAGAGAAACATCGATTTTGTGGTTCTACCCATTCATGCATTCACTGGGTGATTCTTGTGTATGCCCTGAGTGGGGATTGAACCTGCAACCTGGGCATACAGGAGCCATGCTCTAACCAAGGCAGTGATGCTTAAAGTGGGGTCCCTGGACCTGCAGCATCTACATCACCTGAAACTTGTGAAAAATGAAAATGCAAGGGCCGACCAGCAGAATCAAAGTCTGGAGGCCCTCCAGGTGATTCTGGCATTCGCTCCAGTTTGAGAGCTTAGCTCAGGGTGCTCTGATCTACAGGAACTGTAGAACTTGTCCTAAAGAACAAGAGCAATAGAGTTCCTAGATATATCCTCTATGGCACAGTGTCACACACATAGTAGGTACTCAAATGGGAATAGGTTAATAATAATCTCATAGACCCAATAGTTGGCTATAGAATAAGAGCATCAGTTTATCTATTTCATGAAGATAAGAAATTCTGATGACTGCTTGAATTACCTAAGTACATGGTGCACACACACCGGGAGCTGTTAAGTCCATTGGCAAAGCCCTGGAGCCACTGGTACTTTGGCAAATAACCTGGCTTACAAAGTGTCATAGGCTTTGAAACTTCAGTGAAATACACATTGCTACTTTTATCAGTATACAAACAGGATTTTTCCATGGCTCTATACAAGTCAAAGGTAAAACATAAATTAAAATGCACACTTTTTAAATTGTATTTATTTATATTTAGAGAGAGGGGAAGGGAGGGAGAGAGGGAGAGAAACATCAACGTGTGGTTGCCTCTTGTGAGCCCCCTGGTGGGGACCTGGCCCCCACCCCAGGCATGTGCCCTGACTGGGAATTGAACCAGCAACCCTTTGGTTCGCAGCCCACGCTCAATCCACTGAGCACACCAGCCAGGACTTAAAATGCACACTTTTTATTTAATTTAATAAGTATCTTAATTCACATATTATCCAACTATTATAGACGGGCCCAGGATGGATTCTAATTTCAACAAGGTGTTTACAAAGTAAACAATTAAGGAAACTTGAACACTGACTAGATATCTGATATTAAGAAATTATGATAAAAGAATTATAATTACTTTTTTTTAAAAAGCTTTATCTCTTCTAAAAGCTTTAGAAATAAAGTGATAAAATGCACTGAATTTGCTTCTGGGGGAGAGAACAAGTGAAATGAGGACTGGCTGTGGCGCTGCTGAGCACAGGAGGGGCGAACTGCACACCGGGTTTCCCAGTCCCGGCCCTACCAACACTGTGGGGCAAAGAGCTCTCCGCTGTGGAACAGGGTACTGCCCAGGCACTGCAAGCGTCAGCAGCAACCCTCTTCCACTGTGACAACCAAACGTTTCTCCGGACACTGCCAAACGCCCACTGGAGGGCAAAACTGTCCCTGGCTGACAACTTATTAAAATTTGCTACTTATTCATTTGAAATTTTCAACAAGACATTTTTTAGTCTTATTTTAATCATACTCCATATTGGTACAACCACATATCTGCAGCTGAATAATCTTTTACGTAATATTTTTAGAAATCACCTGATACACACAAAAAAAGCAAAGGAGACTGAGCTAGAGAACTGGAACCTAGTAGAGGTTCTGCTACTAAATAGTCAGTGCTCACAAGCAGCTCCTGTCACCTGTCTGAGCCTCAGCATCTTCATGTATGTCCGATTATCTGACTAGTCCTTTGAGCTATAAAATGTTTTATATACCCATCAGCTAAAAGTGGATATTCACATTTGGAAATAAATGAAAATATAGCCCTGGCTGGTGTAGCTCAGTGGATTGAGCGTGGGCTGGGAACCAGACGATTCCCGGTCAGGGCACATGCCTGGGTCGCAGGCCAGGTCCCCAGTGAGGGCCATGTGAGAGGCAACCATACATTGCTGTTCCTCCCTCTATTTCTCCCTCCCTTCTCCTCTCTCTAAAAATAAATAAATAAAATCTTTAAAAAAAATTGAATAAAATCTGCAAGGTAAGCAAAACAGAAACTCTTTCGCTGAGAGTTTCCATCACTGAGAGTATGATTAAAATAAGACTAAAAAAATATCCTGTTGAAAATTTCAAATGAATAAGTAGAGAATTTTAGTAAGTTGTCAACTAGGGACAGTTTTGCCCTCCAGTGGACATAATAACCAAAATGCCCATCAACTGGCGAAGGGATCTTTAAAAGCTGGTACCGCAAACAATGAACCACTGACACACACGCGAATCAAGAATCAAGCTAAGTGAGAGCTGTCAGACACACGATTATATCCTCTGACCCCAGGTATGTAACGCTCTAGAAAAGGGAAAACACCACAGGGACAAAGAACAGTCGCCGGGGCCTGGGGAAACAGGGAAGGGGACTGCCTGCAAAGGGCCACCGGGAACCTGTCTGGGCGACAGAAATCTGTTCTGCTTGAAGCGGTGGCTACACACCTGTCAGAACTCACCCAGCTGCGCAGCAGACGAGCGCGCCCATGCGCGTTCTCCTCGCCCCACGCACCCCGCGGGCAGGCTGCGAACCTTCGGCAGCAGCGCGGTAACGGCGGGCCGGAGGGCCGGGAGGACTGCGGACGTGCAACACCGACGCCCGGGCACTGCCCAGGACAGCCCGCACCGAGGCAGAAACGGAGCGGGCCCGGCACACGACCCTCTCACTGTAACGCTGGGGACGACGCCGTTTCGGAGCGATCTGCCAGGAAACGAGGTGCGGAGGGCCCGGGCGGGCACCCGGCACGAGCACGTGCCCGCCGCGGCCGTGTCTGGCTCCCGGTCACGCAAGAGTGCGGAGCACCCGCTCCGGTCCCGCGCGCGGCTTCCTTCTCCGAGTGGAAGCCCACGACCGCGGGGAATCGGCACGCAGTCGGAGCAGCCCCGGAGGTCCGCGGGCCACCACCGCCCCCGTGGAAGGGCCGCGGCCGGCTGGACGGCTGGCCAGCCCGGGGTCAGGGCCGGAACTCCGGGCCGAGGGCGCAGGAAGCCCCGGGCGGCGCCGCGCCCCCAGCCCGCCGCGTCTCGGGCCGCGACGGAAACCTGCGGACGGCCTTCCCCGGACCGGCAGCGCCTCCCGACGCCCGCCATGCAGCCCCGCGAAGTGCGCCCGCGAGACCTTCTCCCGGCTGCCGGAGGGCCGCGCGCGGCGTCCTCGCTTCCCGGGGCAGTCGCCACGACGCGCTGTCATCCCCCAAAACGCCGGGCCGGCCTCCCCGCGCCCCCGGGCCCCGAGCCGCCGGCTCCCCCGCTCACGGGCCGTCCGCGCAGCGACCTACTCCGGCCAGGCCGCCCTAACGGGCAGGCCCCGGACGGCCCCCGCGGACACAGCGGATCGCGCGCGACCGCAGAGCCACTTCCCGGTCCCCCCAGGAAGCGGGCCGCCCCGCCCGGCCTGCCCGCCGTCGTCGGGCCGCCGCGGGCCGGGTAGCGGCGAGAACGCGCGCGCTACTTACGTTCTCGGTGTCCCGTTCATTCACCGTGGGCAACGGAGTCCTCGTGGACATTTTCCTTCACTTCACTCGTGCTCAACGCGAAGCGGAAACAAAACGGCCCGGCCGCAGGGTCGGCCGCGGCGTCCTCGAGGGGCCGGCGGTTCTGGAGCGGCGCCGCGGGAGGGGCTCCCCTCCCCCACGGCCGTCTAGATCCCGGGCCGGGCCCGGGCCGTCCCCCGGCGAGTCCCGGGGCTCATGCTCCCCGGCCCCGGCGGCCGCGCCGAGGAGCCCGCGGGCGGCGGTGGCGGGGCCGGGCCGGCGGCGGCGGGCTGCGGGTCGGCCCGCCGGCGTCCCCGCGCCTCACGGCGCCCCGCGGGCCCGGACCCCCTCGCCTCCTCCTCCGCCCGTCGCTCCGCGGGTTTCAGCGCCCGGGCCTCCACACAGCGCCGCCGGTGGCCCCTGAAGAGAAGGCGGAGGAGGATGTGCGAGAGGGAAAGCGCAAGACAGGCTGCCGCGGGCTGCGGGCGCCGACCATGGAGGGGGCTGAGGACACGGCGCCCGCGCCCGCGCTCGGCCGCTCCTCTCCCTCCGCCTCGCGTTCCGCCTCAGCCTCCGCCTGCTGGCCGCGCCGCCGCTGCTCCCGGCACCTCAAAGCCTCACGGACCCAAGATGGCCGCCCGACGGCTTCCTCTGCTGCCTCCGGTGACGGAAGTGACGATCCGCCCCTCCCAGAGTTCGGCCAATCAGCGCGGTCAAGGAAGCGGGTCCGGCTGTTGTTGCTAGGGGCGACTTGGTCCAGTCCTCCGCCCAGGGGGCGGCGCCCGAAGCTGGGAACTGATGGCGGTTCGCGGCTGGAGCCCGCGGGTGGCGGGGGCAGCGGTTCCCAGCTTCCAGAGTACGCTGGCATCCCCAAAAGAGCCGCCAAACGGCTCTGGCCAGCGGCTGAGCCCCATTGCTGGTTTGGCATTGACGGTGCTGATCGAGTGCCTGCTCTGTGCGACAGCTGAGTTCGCGTCCCCCGGACCGCGCTGCAAAGAATCGAGTCACCGCAGCAATGACAGGGCCGGAGATGCGGGAGGTGCCGGGCTCCTGCATCATAACGGGAATCCAGGACTCAATCACCCTTCCTGCCCGGCTCTGGGTAGCTGGGCTCGGCATCCTGCCGTCGAGGAGCTCGCAGTCTTGAGGAAGATGGGCCGGGACCCGGTTAAATGCCAAGCGGAAGGAAGAGTGCTAAAAAGAGTGTTGGTGGGGGTGGGGGCGGGGTTGGGGGACAAAGCAATGCTCTAGAAACTACACCGGCTCTTAAATGCCCCAGGGGGTTTCTAATACACCAGAGTATAGCTGCTGGAGGACTGGAAGCATCCCGGGACCCAGCCTGGGATTGAGCTCAGTGGACGCTTGCAATCTAGGACATTGGAAATGCTACCTCTTCTGGAAGCCTGCCTTGTCCACTCTCCTCTGCATATGTCCTGTGGTTGTGTCCAGAGCCTGGCCAGCGGTGGATGACATCCACTGGTGCAGGGTTCTGAGGAAGGAGATCGGAATGGGTTGGAGTAACATGAACTGTTATGGAGAGGCTGCCTTGTGGGTCCATTACACGTGTTACCTCAGTTAAGCCTCAGTGTAACCCTGTAGGATGGAAAGGCACACCTGGACATCTGAAGTCTAAATGGGATACAGTGACTTGACCAAAATGCCCAAGCGGGTTAACTGCAGAGCTGGGATTTAAACCCATATCCTAAAACTTCCCTAACACATAAGTCTTTGTAATGGGTATGTGCTGCTTTTCTTTTCCTATTATTGTTTTTTTCTCTTTTGTCCCCTAGCAGGTGAACCATATTGCTATGTCTGGGACGTTTCCTGCTCTGTAAAACACGTATGTCTTCCAACAACAGAACAGTCCCCAAAAAGGGGATGCTCCCAACGTAAAAACCTGTGAGGACTAAGATGTAGGAGGGCTTCCATCTCACCCTCTCTGGCAAGTGCTCCCCAGTCCAAGGGCACCCTTGTATAGAATGTTATTGGGGACCCTGGCCGGGTAGTTCAATGGGTTGGAACATCGTCCCAATATGCCAAGGTTTTGGGTTCAATCCCCAGTCAAGGGCACATACAAGAAGCAACCAGTGAGTGTACAACTAACTGGAACAACAAATTGACGCCTCTCTCTCTCTCCCCTTCTCACTCTCTCTAAAATCAAATTTTTTTTAATCTTACTGTCTTTCTCCCTATTGGCCAAGCATAAACAGTTGAATTCTTGTTAGTTAAATGTGTGTGTCATACACTTCAGCTGAAACATGGGAAGCACAAGATTTTAGGAGCCCCAGCAGGGGCATTTGGTCTGACTTAGGTTGGGTCAAGGTGGCTTCCCAAAGAGAGGTGGTCGTGCTGAGTCTGAAGGCACGAGCGGAGTTAGCAGTGCAGAGGGACAGAGGGCAACCCAAGCAGAAGGATGGCCTGTACAGGGGTGCAGAGGACCAGAAGTGAGCCCAGAGGGGTAGGCAGGAGCCAGGCCAGGTCTGGACACAGTGTGGCACTTGGCACTGCATCCCAAAGACAGAAATGTCAAATAGGTCAACTGGAAAACACCCACTCACAAGACCCATAAAAGGGTGTTAGCTTTGGGCAGGAGTACTGGGAACGAGATTTCCACCCAAATGGTTTCTAACCGAAGCCAGACATTAAATGAGTCAGTGAATGACAAAAGGTAGGAAATTAAGCTGACACTTCTCCACTCAAGATGCTTCTGGTTTTCATACAGGCAAAAACTAAAGAAACACTTTGAAATTTTCATTGCACTTACGTCAAATGACATCATTGTACTATAAAGAGCCAGGATTGGGAGGCAGGGTATGCCTGTTACATGCAAAAAATTAAAATAAAAAAAAATGGAAGAGGAGCAGAAGGAGAAAAAGAAGAAAAGAAAATGCAAAGTATTGTTCTGTCTGAAGGACCCACTGAATTATGTCCACCTACAGACCTATGGTCCAGAAGGAATGGAAGGGCGAGATCTGGAAATCGTTCTTGGGTGCCTCCTGTCCTTTTCATATTGCTTGTTTATTCCTGTCCTGTTAAAATTGGTTCTATCTCAGGCTCCTGAAACTGAAAAGACATAACTAAATACACCAAGCTGAGTATGTGCATAGGTATGCTCTGTCACGTCAGGAAGAAAGATTGGCCGGAGAAGTCAGAGTGGAAGATGACGCAGTCCTGCCCTTGCTGCCACAGGACAGAAGAGGGACTGAGCCACGCAGAGGCGAGGCAAACCCAGTTAGCAGCAGAGTCGGAATGGGGCCCTGACCTCCCCAGCCCCAGACCTGTGCCCAGGGCCTTCCTAACCAGGGCCATTGTGTAAAGCAGCCAGACTGGACCTCCAAGCCTGTGCTCTTGGCACCTCGTCCAGTTTGCACAGGGATGGCCACCACACCACAAGACTCACAAGCACAGCACCCCTGTCAACGTGTGTGGGAACTACAGGACCCGGCAGCCGTTCTTCAGTGTGTGCATGTGTGTGGTGGTGTGTGACTGATAGGGAGCAGACAGAGAGCAGAGCACCGAACCAAAGCCACAGAGGCTGAGAAGAGAGGGGGTATGATAGCTGTGAGCACCAGGGGGCGTCAAGCCTGAGGGCAGCAGAAAAGTTAGGGCGGGGCCAAATGTGTCCCCAAAGTGGGCCACCAGAGCTTGGAGGCTCTAGGAAATACAAAGTCCACTCCAGATTCCACCCTCTAGCTCTTCTGTAACATGCAGAGGACAGAGCTCCCAGGTTGCCTCCTCCTATAGGCGTTCCTGGCCTTGCCCTCCCTCAACTGTCTGTGGCACCTGAGAAGGCCCAATGGCCAGCCTGGCTTCCCTCTTATATTCCTGGCCTCTCCTGCAATGTGTGCATACCCATTTCACAGATGAGAAAACAGATACTCCTAAAGGTTAACATGTTTGCTGAGCTCCCCCAGCTAGTAAATGCTGACACAGGCATTGACAACAGGCCCACAACTCTACCTTCTATACTCTGGAGTCTGTCCGTGTGGGGTCTAGAGAGTATCTGAGCCAACCAACATGGTGGGTCTCCTGTCTCAGATCACACCCCCAGCACTAGCCGATCTTAGGCACCAGGGGGATCAAGGAGACTTAAGAATCTGGTACCCCTGAATCTGGGCAGTGAAAAAATGAAACTGAATGATGAGTGACTGACTTACCCATCGAAGCTGGGAGAAGCCTCGAGTGCTCATGTGGTCAACCTCTCAGCTGACCAGGAGGAAGCTGAGGCTGGGGGCTTGACAGGGAGAGAGGTACTGGAGAGGCCTGGCATCATTTCCAGCTCTGACGATGCAGGAATTTGAAAGGCCTCCTGGGAGGGGCACCAGCTGGGTCTCAATGGACGGAATCCCAGCAGCCACATCAACAGAGCAGGGCATGTGAATTCTCCGTGCGGACCAGGGTGCAGCATCTCCATGGTGCCCCACAGTGTCATCCTCCCCCAGTCTCGGCACATTAGTTTCCTATGGCCACGGTGACAAATGACCACAGACTGTGGCTTAAAACAACCTACATTTATTCTTACAGTCTGGAGGTCAGAGATTGAAATCAAGGGGTCAGCAGTGCCACACTCCTTCTGGGGGCTTAGGGCAGGGTCTGTCCCTGCCCTCTTCCAGCTTCTGGTGGCAGCATCACTTCAATCTACAGTCATATCACCATCTCCTCTTCTGTCTGTGTAACTGTCTAACTTCCCTCTGTCTTTCCTTTGCAAGGACATTTGTAGCATTTCGGGCCCACTCAGATAATCCAGGATAACCTTCGCATCTCAAGACCCTTAAAGAATCACATCTGCCCTGGCTGGTATAGCTCAGTGGATTGAGCTCAGGCTGCAAGCTAAAGGGTCACTGGTTCGATTCCCACTCAGGGCACGTGCCTGGGTTGCAGGCCAGGTCCCCAGTGAGGGCCACATGAGAGGCAACCACACGTTCATGTTTCTCTTCCTCTCTTTCTCCCTCCCTTCCCCTCTCTCTAAAAATAAATAAATGAAATCTTAAAAAAAAAAATCACATCTGCAAGATCCCCTCCATCTGCAAGGTCACATTCACAGATTCCAGGGTCAGGACCTGATGTCTTGGGGACCATTGTTCATCCCACTATACTCTGGCTTAGTGGGTCTAACTAACCTGCCCAACTAACTTGTCACCAACCTGAAGTGACAAGATGACCAAGAAAGTGTGTGGGCAGTTTATATTGGCTATTTTTTTGGTTTTAAAAGAAAGGAGGATGATTCTGCACTTGCTGGTAATGCGCTTAATTTTCTCTCGAAGTTAGTGTGCTTGGGCATAATTAACGGCTGACCCACTACCTCTCTGTCCCTCATTAAGGACTCCGTGTGGGAAGATGACACCCTGCCCTGGCCCCTAGCTCCTGAGCAGCCTTGCCTGAGACCCTTCCTGCCCTCCCTGCCGGTCACAATGATTTGGATGGTTCATCGTATTCCCCAGGACACATCAGCTGGGAGAGCAGCTGTCACAACCGCTCTTGGAAAATATTTGCAGCCGGTATAATTCCAGGTCAAAGACGAAGGCAGAATTGAAGGAGGATAAACCCTCAAAGGTCTAGCCTCCTGTCCCGATAAATGCCTGCCCTCACAGGGACTGCTCGGGAGCCTTGCAGGGCAGGGCAGCCCAGAACCCGCGAGTTGTTAGAACAGGCTGCTGTTCCGGTGGGTGCAACCTCAGACATGAGCTGTCCAGGGCTGGCCTTCTGAGTCAGCCCTGAGCCCCACCTACATGCCCTCCCCACAGGGCTGCTGGACTCAAGGCCTCCTTTCACAAAGAGGGCAGGGCATGGATGACTCGGAGTGTGCAGTGTGTCTACCTCAGATGAATAATTGATGTGCTTCAATATTAATAAGCAGGAGCCAGTGTCTGTAGCCAGGGAAGCCCAAAGAGACTGTGTTGAGGCAAACTCTCGAATGTAGACCTAAGGCAGGGCAAACAAACAAAAAAATTTCCCTAAAAAACAGAAACTTACACACATGTACACAAACCCAGATTCTTTCTAGGTCAAAGAAAGCAAGAAGGAAAATGTAGAATTGAATGGTAATGAAATTTCACACATCAGAACTTGTGGGATACGATGAAAATGGCATGTAGAGAGAAAAGTATAATCTTGTGCCCTGGCTGGTGTAGCTCAGTGGATTGAGTGCGGGCTGGGAACTAAAGGGTCCCGGTTCGATTCCCAGTCAGGGCACATGCCTAGGTTGCAGGCTAGGTCCCCATGAGGGCCATGTAAGAGGCAACCATACATTGCTGTTTCTCTCCCT
>PVJI01022024.1:0-26069 GCA_004026765.1 Micronycteris hirsuta
TGTGATAATCATAATAATGTATCTGACAGTGTTAAAAATTATAAATTTAATAAGCTATGCAAAATGAAGATATTTTCCATGTACATTTCACACATTATCTAGCATCTGTTAGAGCATGCAGGCAATTGAGCTTTTATTTTTCATTCATATATTTGGCACTGGGTAGAAACATCCAAGCAGCCGTAAAGCAATTAAGATTATTCTGGTTAAGGGTTTAAGTAAAACACCTTAAAGAAGTGGTCTACTGTCTTTGTATTAAGGCTATAGGAAAAAAGACTTAGGGAGGGCTCTGGTGTTCTGAATCTTTCCTGGTGGCAAACTCTTTATTATTCTGCACTACCTTCCTTTTCATGGGTTGGGGGTGCAAACCAGTGCTCACTGACTTTGTGAAGCCCGTGTTAGGTATTTTATGTGGATTCTTCCAAACAACAAACCTTCGTGGAATCCTTACTGTGAGAGGCAATAGGAATGTAAAGATAAAGATAAATAAAGAACAGCTGTTGCCCACAAGCAGTCACAATATAACAGTGGAACGTGTGCATATGAAAAGAGTAGCAATAAATTGGGCTAAGTGCTTTAACAGAAGCATGCAAAAAATGTTCAGTGGTGAAAATAAAAAAGGAACAAAAAGGCTGTGGTTAGGGTAGGTTTCTGAAAAAGGAGACACTTGAGTGCTCTGGGCGGGAGGGAGTTTGCCAGCTGCGTGTGTGTAGAGACCTGCAGTGGCAGGACCTGCTGGAGAGGGCTGGAAAAGCACGTTGCAAGTGAAAAAGGACAACACGTGCAAACGTACAGGACAAAACACTTGGTGTGTTTATAAAATTGCAGGCGATTTAGCTGTCTTAGCAGTAGAGCCTGAGCAGCAGAAAAAGAGTGTAGACATAGAAGAGGTGGAGAGAGGTCATTCCAGTGGAGTAGACCTCAGTTAAGTTGTGGGGATCAACAGTGAAAGCAGGGTGCAATTATGTCCCAACAAACCCATCGTAAGTTGAAAATACTGTAAGCCAAAAATGCATTTAATACACCTAACCTATTGAACATCAGAACTTAGCCTAACCTACCTTAAACGTGCCCAACGCATTGTCTGGACATAACCCCATCTAAGTCAAGGAGGATCTGTTATGAATGACTTTCCTCTTCTTCTCACCAGAAGCAGAAGACACAGAATGGCATTTTGTGGACACAATGGGATGCAAAAACCACAAAACACAGTATTCACAAAGTGCTGGTGACACAGTACACTGGAGAGCAGGGTGTTTACCCCTTCTCCCCACCCCTTCCTGATCATTAGGCTGACTGGGAGCCCTGGCTCATTGCCGCTGCCCTGCATCATGAGAGTATGTTATACTGCATATCACTAGCCCAGGGAAAGGTCAAAATTCAAAAAAATTTTTTTTTTAAAGATTTTATTTTATTTATTTTCAGAGAGAGGAGAAGGGAGGGAGAAAGAGCAATGTATGGTTGCCTCTCACATGGCCCTCATCAGGGACCTGGCCCGCAACCCAGGCATGTGCCCCGACTGGGAATCGAACCGGGACCCTCTGGTTCCCAGCCTGCGCTCAATCCACTGAGCTACACCAGCCGGGCCAAAATTCAAAATTTTAAGTGCAGTTTCTACTGAGTATGTGTTACTTCTGCACTGCTGTAAAGTTGAAAAATTGTAAATTGAAGCATCATAAGTTGGGGATTGTGGGTACTTGCAATGTGGAGTTCTTGTAATCAGAATGAGTGGAAAGCTGTTAATGGGTTTTATGTAGGCAGACTGGTCACCCTTAAGCTTTGTCTTTTTTTTTTTTTTTTTCCTTTAAAAAAATTATCTCCCTGGATTAGGGTGGAGGAAGAATTAAATTGGTGAAAAGTGGTGTGGGAAGGTAAGTTAGGAAACTACTGAGAGAAATGATGGGTATTTGAGCTAAAGTAGTGGCCCTGGAGATGGGAGAATGGGTAAACAAACAAACAGAAAGAAAATAGATGAGGTGGGTATTGACATTCCCAAGGTGCAGGTGAACAGATCAGAGCTCAGAAAAGCTACGTCATTAGTCCAAGGTCACAGAAGTCAGGAAAGAGAAAGATCAAGATTGAAACATTGGGTTCTATTAACTCTAATGCCAGGACCAGCTTCTAAGCTCCATTCCCTTGGGTGGGTCACATCTACCTACAGGAAGGGGACCACTTTCTTCATCACCCAAAGATGCAATGAGCCTGAGAGGCATGCTTAGACACTCTCTTTCTAATGTGGCACCACTGTCCTGGACCGGACGTTTTACTTTAGCAATTCTTTTCTCCCTCCCTTCTTCCCTCTCTCCCTCCCTCCCTCCCCCCCCATTTCCTTCCTTCCTATAAGCCTGCTACAGGAGTAAATTTTACTTTCTTTTTTTGGAAATGCTATTACTAATTATTAAGTATTATTAAGTAGTGCTATTACTGAGCTAATCTGAGTCCCTGAGGCAGGGTCGGGGGAGGGGGACAGGGGAAAGAAAATGTACTTAAACTATTAATACAGCCTGCCTTTATTTTTAAAAGGCTCACAGATCCTAAGTAATTTGTCTAGGCTCTGTTCCCTCCCTCCCTTCCTTCCTTCTTTCCTTCCTCTGTTTTCCTTAGAGAGTGATGGGAAATAATCTATAAAAATTATGCAGGTAGAAAAAAGTTAATAGAAATTTTAAGAAAATCAAAGAAGCCTTAGTTACTACTTAGAATCATTTAAATTTTTTTCATGCATATCAAATCAAATATACTGTTTAATATAACTCTTCTCCAATAAAAATTAAGATGAAGATACTGAGTTTTCATGCCTTTTACCTGGAGACTAACTTATAAGCAATAAAATCACACTTAGATTTCTGGTAGATATATTTCACTTAACTTTAAAGAAAAGAAACCCTTCTTTCCTACAAAATGTACAATTTCGAATTGTGTAATTCAAACACTTAATGGTTTATTTTAATCTTGACAGATTTGAGATTTCATCTTGACCATTTTAGGGAACACAATGTTAGCAAAAGAAATGAAGAGAATTATAGAATCTTGTTTTTCATAATGACACAGAATCAGACTGACAGATGCTTTAGTTTGCCATTGCTCTTAGTAAATTTCTCATGAATAAACAAGGTCATGTTTATGTGGGTGCTCTAATGTGTATGATGCGTCCAGTTCTTTAAGTGCATTGTGATGCTTTGAACAGTGGAATAAAAAATGAGTTTAAGAAATTGTAAAACTGAGTCTGGGCTGCAAGGTGATTCAAGACAAATTTGGCAAAAAGTCTTAGTTTTCTCTTCTAAGACTAACTAATAACAGTACCCATCTGTGCCAGTTAGTGTTCTCCAGAGAAACAGAAGCAACGGGATGTGTTGCAGGAAGAGCTGCAGCTTGAGTTCAAAGGCAGTCTGCTGGCTGAATTCCTTCTCGCAAGGGGAGGCCAGTCTGTGTCCTGTTAAGGCCTTCAGCCGATTGCATGATGCCCACCCATACTGTGGAGTGGTCTGCTCTACTCAAAGTCCCCTGACTTAAAAGTTAATCTCATCCCCGCTGCCCCCCTCAAAAAAAACTTCACATACACATTCAGATAATATTTAACCACATATCAGAGCCCCATGGCCCAGTCAAATCACCACATAAAATTAACCATCACCCTGTTTCAAAAGAATATTCTGAGCATTAAATGATTTAATACATGTAAACCACTTAGGACACTGTCTGGCACATAACATTCACGGAATGTTAACTCCTGTTATTGTTGTTGTTTAATATTCCAGCAGTTACTCTGTTAGAGTGGTATTGAAAAATGACGACTGTTTTATAGCTTGTATAAGAAATAATTGTACTGTTTGAATAGGAGACATTTTAAGAGATCATGAAAAACAACAAACATAATGTAGATAAGTGCTTTCTAGCAAATGGTCTGATGTTCTCATTCAAACTGAACCTTTGTGAAAAGAAATGCATTTATGTATTTATCCCAAGGAAAATACACTGGAAAAAAAATATGTCTTTTACATTGCAAATGTCTTTTACATTGCTTTTCTTGGCATTTTCAGAGATACAACTCTTCCCTTTCCAGGGGCTTGAAAAAGCTCAGATCTTCAAATTTAATTAAGAAAAGTGGCTTACTTCCTTTTAAAGTTTGTTCTTTATCTTTCTGTCTCCCTTTTGCTACTGCTAGAGAATCGGTATAAAATAAAAGGCCCATCTCATAAAATCTTAGGCAGCAGCATAATTATATTATTCACATGTAGTTCAAATGTAGAAGTTTGTTACAACCAGAAAAGCTATGACAGATATGTGGTTCCCAAGAGGGTTTGGCCTTTCACCAAATAAATCATTCGTGAATCCACAGGGTTATAGCCTGGACTTTCCTCTTTGCACCTACTTCATTGCAGGATTCTTTACTGCCCACACGCTGATTTAACGACTGAAGCCCAAGTTCAGAGATCAGCAGTTTCTTGCTCTAATGGTGGTGGTGTTCTCCCTTTCATCATTAATCGTGAATTCTGTCAAACTATTTCTTTTTAATCACAATTTGTTTGGAACTCTACACTCAGATCATCTCTTTTCTCAAACAGATTTTCTGACATTGCGTTTATTTGGAGAGGGTTTGAAAGGACTATTTCTTTTTTTGTTATGAACACCCCTGGCCTGGCTCTTTTTCTTTCTTTTATTCTTCCCCGCCCCACAGATTCTGACTTGCTTCCTTTCCCCTCTTATGTCATATGGGCGTTCATTCAGTTCAGTAGCTTCTGCTATAAAAATGCATCATTCTACTGTTTCCTATGTTCTTTGTTTCTCAGCCTTATTAATAGTTAATCTAATAAAGGCCTGAGCTCCCATTTCAATTGCAGTTGTCCTGCGTGGGTATGGCTGTAACTCACCCTGCCAGCGTTGAAGTTAGGGCAGCTGGGGTAGCTGCTCAACTGGGCAAATTGAGGAAATAAGGCAAAGGTGTTTGGGGTACCCTTTGTCCCTCCCTGGGCATCCACTCCTCTAATTCTTGAAACTGTGCCCCTTCCCCCTATTTTCATTCCCCTAGCCAGTAATGAAATCTGCCTTAATTAATCTGCCTTAATCCGGCAGATTAATGAAATCTGCCACTTTCTCTGCCTTAAGATCCTTCTAATTCTGAGAAGCTAATTTTCATTCGGGAGTTAAGGATCTCATGCTGCCTCTTAATTTCCATTATATATGAGAGCTGTATGAAGAGAGCAATATTCAACCCAAACAAATATGGGTTGAACATCCAAGTTTCTGGGATGGGTAGTATATCTTTTCAGCCATATTACACAGGTAATTACTTACTCTATTTGTCTGCGGGTCTTTAAAGAAGGTCTCACTATGAAGTGGATCATGCTAGATTCCTGCTAAGCACACTGAATGTAATGGAAACTCCTGGTTTCCCACTTTGATCCTCTCCTATGTTGGTATAGTTATCCCCCGGTTGCTTACAGTGTAGCTGCTAAGACCTTATAACTGTACCCTTCTTGGGAGAATTCCAACCCACCAGTCAAAGCCACCTAGCTTAAAAATTTATGGACAGTTATTCCCACCTTGGGGGCAGCCCACAGCCATGGCCAGTGGCAGGCTGATATGCAGTACCAAGTCCCAGCCATCTCACCTAAGCTGAGACTGCTGTGGGTTACCACTCAGGTCGGAGAATTCTTTATGTGTTCAACCTGAAGCTGGTTTCAGCTGAATCCATGTCTTTGCCTCCTTTCTACCCTATCCCTACTCTGCTTCCTTCACTTCCTTACACAGTTCTCTGAGAGCCCTGTCTCAAAAATCACTTGCACCCTCATCTCTGAAAGACTCTGCTTCTAGAAGACATGACTGAGGCTCAGAGCATAAGCTTAGGAACCAGCATAGCATGGGACCTAAAAGCAAAGAGGGGCTTTTTTTTTTTCCAGAAAGAATTGATTGGATTTTTCAGATTTTAAAAAAGTAGTATAAACACCCATCATGGAGAAAATCAGAATTTTAATTTGTTTTTTAGTTTTATATTTTTATTTTGAATTACACTGGGCAGGAAACCTAATCTCTTGAGTGCACAGTTACCTAACATGTCTTAATGAAGCATTCTTAGTAGGAAAGAGAATCTATTTCACACTCTTATTTGTTTTCCATTCATCCAAAACTGTGTGCTCCTGTGAATTCATGACAGAAAAAAATATATAAATTATAGGACTTCTGGTCACGATGGAGGCATAGGTAAACAAGCCACACCTCCTAGCACAACTGCAGAAAAAAAATATATCTAGACTACCAAACAAATAACACCCAGAGCCATCAGGAAATCGAGCCATACAGCAGTCTGACAACCGAGGATGTAAAGAAACCATCCCTAGATGGTTAGGAGGGGTGGAGATGCAGAGAGCGGTGGAGAGGTGTGGAGCCACAGGAGTGATGCAGAACTGTGGGACTGGCAGGGAGAGGCAGTGGAATGTGTAGTCCCACATTCATGTGTGGTGGATAAAAATTGAGAGGGATACCTTGGGAGAAGGATCCCATCTCCAAACCAGACCACCTGACAGCCCAGGGTTCCAGTGCCAGAAAGATAAATCCCCATAACTTTTGGATGTAAAAACCAGTGGGAGTAGGGACAGTGAAACAAATGGCTGGATTATCAAAAGACTCATCTTAAAGGGCCCTCATGGATTTAGTACTTACACAGACCCACCCCTTCTGGGATTTAGCACCAGGACAACAACTGGAAGGGCACAAGTGGCAAACAGGGAGAAGTTGAAGTGACTGACAACAGGGCAACTGCAGGGAGGCAGCTTCTTCCTGGACAAACCTGAAGAAGCCAGTCAGCAGCATTGTCCCCTCTCTGAGCCCTCCCCCCCACAGAGCCACAAAGTGATGAAATGGGTTGCCCTGCTCTGGTGATCACCTAAGGCTCTGCTCTGCACAATTTACAGGTCTGCCATTGTAGGTCTTCTCTTCTGCAACAGACCACACTACTAAGACAGGGTGTCAAAGCAGCTCTATCCAATACACAGAAACAAACTCAGGGAGGCTGCGAAATTGAGGAGACAAAGAAATATGGCCCAAATGAAAGAACAGAACACAACTCCAGAAAAAGAATTAAACGAAACAGAGTTAATCAACCTATCAGATGCACAGTTCAAAACACTGGTTATCAGGATGCTGAAAGAAGTCATCAAGTATAGCAACAACATAAAAAAGACCCAGGCAGAAGTGAAGGTTACATTAGTGAAATAAAGAAAGATCTGAGCCCAGCTGGTGTAGCTCAGTGGATTGAGCGCGGGCTGGGAACCAGGCGGTCCCGGTTTGATTCCCAGTCGGGGCACATACCTGGGTTGCAGGCCAGGTCCCCAATGAGGGCCATGTGAGAGGCAACCATACATTGCTCTTTCTCCCTTCCTTCTCCTCTCTCTAAAAATAAATAAGTAAAATCTTAAAAAAAAAGAAAAAGAAAAATCTATAGGGAACCAACAGTGGAGAAGATGAAACTGAGTAACAAATCAACAATTTGGAACATATGGAAGAAAAAAGCATTCAATCAGAACAACAAGAAGAAAAAATAATTAAAAAGAAACAAAACAAAAAAATGAGGATAGAATAAGAAGATTGTGGGACATCTCCAAACGTACCAGCATCCAAATCATAGGCGTGCCCGAAGAAGAGGAAGAGCAAGAAATTGAAACTCTAACTGAAAAAATAATAAAAGAAAACCTTCCTAATTTGGTGAAGGAAAAATACATACAACCAGGAAGCACAGAGAGTCCCAAACAAGAGGGACACAAAGAGGACAACACCAAGACGCATTATAATTAAAATGCCAAAGGTTAAAGATAGAGGGAGAATCTTAAAGGCACCAAGGGAAAAGCAGATTACCCAAAGGAGTTCCCATAAGACTGTCAGCTGATTTCTCAAAAGAAGCCTTACAGGTTAGAAGGGACTGGGAAAAAGTATTCAAAGTGATTAAAAACAAGGACCTACAATCAAGATTACTCTATCCAGCAAAGCTATCATTTAGAATTGAAGGGCAGATAAAATGCTCCCCAGACAAGGTAAAGCTAAAGGAGTTCATCATTACCAAGCTTTTATTATATGAAATGTTAAAAGGACTTAAGAAAAAGATCAAAACTATGAACATTAAAATGGCAACAAATTCACAGCTATCAACAACTGAATCTAAAAATCAAACCAAGCAGACATCCAGAACAGGGACAGAATCATTGATATGGAGATCACTTGGAGGGTTTTCAACTGGGAGAGGGAAGTGGGAGGAAGGGGGAAAGGATGCAGGGATTAAGAAGCGTAAATTGGTAGGTACAAAATAGGAGGTTGTTAAGAATAGTATAAGAAATGTGAAACCAAAGAACTTACATGTACGACCTATGGACATGAACTAAGGCATGGTGGGGGGGGGAATTGCTGGACAGAATGGAGATACTGGGCAGAGGGAGGCAAAGGGATAAAATTGGGACAACTGTAATAGCATAATCAATAAAATATATTTAAAAATATATAAAATTATAGATTTACAAATTTAACCATGTGAAAATCTCATAGATATAAATGAATCTTCTGAAAGAAGTGCATTGGTGAGTTGCTGGGTGGCAAGGGCTACTGTAGGTATTTTGTACTTGGTCAGCCTGGGAGCAAATTCTGGTCCAGGGAGATCTGGCGTTTTCTGTATATTAAAGGATGTCAGAGCTTGATTTGCTGGGCATCTTGTCTCAAACCTATCTCAAAGACAGAGAAAATCCAAAGAGCTTATCCTTCAATGGCAGCAGGCTTCAGATTGTTCCAATTTGGATGATCTTTTTATTAGATGGGTCATAGTCTTCAGTTTTCCACAGTCCAGAGCCATGTTTGTCCATGCTCACGTCTCATATTTAAGGCAGCTAGAGTCACCCATGCAAATCTCTGTCCATAAGGTTGACACCTTCCTTGTTCTCATTCTACATCTTCTATGATTCCGCTCTGACTGAAGGGTTTTACACCCCATCTTTGATCTGCCTCTGGCCCATCTCATTTGACTGTTGTATTTGGATTCGGTTGGCTTGGTACCTTCCTCCTCTTTTATTTCCCTGCCTCCTCACGGGGGCTCCTATAGCTGGATACATCGCTTGGACATCTTTGAGAAGTGTACAGCTCGTTCTTCAGGCAGGCATACCACTGCCTCATAGTGTCTTATTAGACAATGTCCTCAAAGTATTCCTTACTATAGAAGAAGACAAGTAGAACACAAGGGAAGCCACCAAACAAGTGGGAGGCTTTCCACTGCCAAGCTCACAAATAGATTAAGCCCTTAAATTCTACCACATTTGCTCCAATTATAATGAGATCCCAGTGGGATGAAAGGTGAACTGATTTCCTGAACCT
Organism: Micronycteris hirsuta; assembly: GCA_004026765.1. Lineage (NCBI taxonomy): Eukaryota > Metazoa > Chordata > Mammalia > Chiroptera > Phyllostomidae > Micronycteris > Micronycteris hirsuta. Next base: position 9,346 of record PVJI01022024.1, read on the forward strand.
CATCATTGACCTCATCCATCAACAAAGGTTTCTTACTAGGTTACTAAATGTTCCCTGTCCATGTTGCAATTACTAGAGCTCTGGGAACAGGGTTTTTTTCTGTTATGACTTTATATACTATTAGCTGTCTTTTATTGCACACCTACTATGTGACAGACACTGTACCAGATGATTTTGAAGTCATTGATTTTAATCTTTATTGCTGTGTGCAGGGCTTGGTAATATCTCCATCCTGCAAAAAAAGTTGTTTAGAGAGGTTAAGGTTAGACATTAAGTGACAAATTTGAATATAAACCTACATGTGTCTGATTTCCAAGCCTATAAGTTACTATATCCATTTTTATTGTCCTCTAATTACTCACTTCAGCCTAACAACTATCTATTTGCAGAGCTCCCTATGTGACTGATCTATTGCTGCATAATGAGCTTAGTAGCTTAAAACATTATCACCTCACAGTTTTCATGGATCAGGAGTCTGGCCTGACTTAGCTGGCTCCTTTGCTCAGGGTCTCAAAAACTGTAATCAAGGTATCAGCTGTAATCTTGGTTCATTTCTGGAGCTCAGTGCCCTATTCTAAGCCATTGACAAAGTTCATTTCCTTGCAGCTCTATGCCTGAGAGCCCTGGCTTCTTACTGGCCATTGTCCGGCTGGTCACCCTCATCTCCCAGAAGCCTCTTCTTTTTATTGGCAGTTCACATGATGGCTGTTTGCTCCTTGAAGGGCAGTTCCAGAGAGTCTCCCCCTCCAGTGTGTCACCATGGAGCATTATAAACTTAACCTAATCAAAGCAGTGATATGACAGCACCGTTGTCGTATTGGTTAGAAGCCAGTCACAAGTCCCGCCCACATTCAAGAGGAAGGCATCTTACACAGAGTCACTTACTGGGGGTCACATTAAGGTGTTTCTGTCATACTCTCTCACCTGAGATCTCACAGGGCTGCCTGTGAAGTTTAGGAAAGCAGGGCCCCGCGCACGAGAGATGATGTTCCTGCTGCAGCTGGCGGTTCCAGCTGTCATTTTCCTCCTCCATTTAATTGGGGGGATATTATTTATTGACTTTCTGGGGCAGGGTGACAATGTTCCATAAAATGCTTTTATACCCACGATGAAAGACTCTTTATAAAGCCAAAGTACATTTTTTTTCCTAAAAAGAAAAATAGAAAGAAGTCATCTGTTGCTAAGGAAACCACAACCTTTTGCTGTGCTTATTTAGAAAAGAGACATATTCAAGACTCTTCACTGTAGGAAAAGAAATTGTGCTTTATGTTGGTGAGAATAAACAAAGAAAAAGTATCATTCTCCTTAAAAAAATCCATTATCTCATGTCTTGCTGAAAATATTTTATTCTCAGGGGTTCGATTTAAAATTCATTCCCTTTACCCCCTGCATTTTTATCTTGTTTGCATATAAAATTTCCTTTGAAGTTAGCAGAATCTTTGGTTGGGACAAAACATGAGGAGCTGAAGGGATGCTGTGTAAACTAGCACAAACCATTCCAGAGCAACATGGCTAAGAGACTATGGGGTCTCCCCATCCCATTCAGATTGTGCCCGGGAACTAAATCATGAAAGAGTCTCAGAGCATTTTTTGAATACTATTCATTCTCATTTCATCATCAGTCTCCTTGTATTATTGCTTAAATGATCACGTTCTTGTACAGATACTGTGGTTCAAACACACTTTTAAAAAGGTAGTTCTATTTTTAGGTGTCTGAGATTTTAGCTAAAATGGTTTGATATGGTTAGACCCCAAACACCACCTTCACAGACCCTTTAGACCCAGGTCTTCTCCCTCATGGCGTGATGGGATGTGTCCCCCCGACCCTACCCCCCTCCCCCTGCACCATGCCCGGCGATCAGACTCACTGAGCCCAGGCCCCCGTCTGCTGGGCCAGACCGCTACCATCTCTCAGGGTCCAGTGGAACTGCTGGTCTGAGTCTCTTCAGGAATTTTCTGGGGATATTTTACTTGTGAAAGTGTGGAAAAGACAGGATGGGGCAAGGAGGAGACGATCACTAGAGTGTGCTGACCTATAGAAATACTGTTACATGACAACGGTGTGTGTCTGGGGATGTGGCCCTGGGCAGTGTCACGCAGAGCCTAAGAACAAAGAGAAAGGGCATCTGAAAATTGAGGAAAATATTATTTTGGATTGACATTGTATGTGGTTTGTGTGCCACTAATTCTGCTGTTAGTACCGTGGGAAAAACATCCCAAAGTGGGTTTTATGTGTTGTCTTCCTGTACAAGGAGTTGTGTGCTACTGAAGATTGTGCTCACCTGTTCCTTCTGAAGGCCCACAGTCCTCAACAGGCCGGGAAGAGGGCTGGTGGACGCAGGACACCCTGTTATCCAAAACCCATCTTCTGGGCAAGCAGAGCATTGCAGAGAGTTATTTGCCGTGTGAGCTATAGACAATTAAACAATAGAGGAAATAATTATTTTATTTCTTCCTTTTGTCTCAGATCTCCCTTTCCTATACAGCTTTGCTCTGTGAGTTGAGGCCTGTGCTGACGGGACAATATTAGATTCATTACTGTGGTGATTATATTAAGGCTTGTTAATTTGAGCTGTCAAGTTCTCTCTTGGAAAAATTCTCAAGTGATGACAGCCATAGTTTCAAAGGATCTTACACTGAGAATCATAAATACAATACAAATGAGTACACTAGTCCCCCATTATCTACGGGGGACACGTTCCAAGGTGTCTAGTGGATGCATGCAACCTTGGTTAGTACCCAACCCTACATATACTATGATAAAGTTTAGTTTACAAATTAGGCATAATAGGAGATTAACAACAATAACTAATAATAAAACAGAACATATAAAACCATACTGTAACAAAAGTTATGTGAATGTTCTCTCTCCCTCTCTCTCTCTTCTCAGGATCCTGTGATGTGTTCAGACTGGACTCAGTGGAGGTTAATTAAAACTGTGGGAAGTGAAACCGCAGATAAGCGAGGACCACAGTAGGGGATAAAAATACATCCTTTAGCTCAACATAAAAGCATTAAATATAATATTAAAGCAATGGTTTGAATCACTATTTTGCCACAGTCATTTGTATCCAAGAACATTATGAACTAGATTTCTGTTATCATTCGCTGTCAATAGGGTTAAATTTCTAGCTTTCTACAGGAAAAAGATAGCAATTTTAAACTGCATCTGCCCACAGAGGAAGCATCACTTGAGGCACAATGTGAGAATTAATGGAAATTATATGGATAATTTTATCTAGGGAATATAAGTAGGATAAGAGTTTGAAAAAGCAACATGCCATTGTGTTCTCTAATTTTCAATATTATTATTCTAATAATTGAGAAATCAAATATTTTGATTAGAAGCTAGGAGTGAAAATGCAAATATTCTTCTACTTATAAGTTATGGGCAGCATCACATATTGCTAACAGCACTAGATAGTTTTTTGGTATTCAGTAGTAAAAGAAAAAACAAATTAAAATCACTCAGTTTGACATAGTTGCAGACCAAAAAGGAATAGCTGTTTTCAATCTCTTTTTAACAAGTGACCCTGACAGGCTACTCAAAAAATATCTACCCACATTCTCCACTGCATAGGTTTCTGTGTTGCTAGGAGATAGAAAGCATCAGGGAAGTAAATGAAATGGGCAGGGGGAGTAAGACTAATTGGGAATACTTAACTAGTTAGCCTATTCTGCCTAAATATGCAGAGTATACTGGTTTACTGTGGTAAATTGCCCCACCAAATTTGTTTACTGGTAGTCCAACCCCTTGCTATTGTAGACTGATTCACAGTCTATGTAATTCTCAGGGAGAAGTAATTTCATAACAGAAAAAGAGAATTAAAGTTATATATAATGCTGGAAAACAATTGAAGAAAAAATCACTGAGAAAAACATATCTTTCAAACATCAAATTAAGCTTAATTCTAGACTGCACACAAATATTTTTCCTTATTGAAATAATTGTTGGAAATTGGAATAGTCAGATTATTTGGAAATCATTTAATTATCTTGGATTAGGTAGCAAGCCATGGACATGATCTGTATATTTAGTGGTTATAGGATTTAAAATAAGATTCATCAGCCCTGGCCAGGTGGCTCAGTTGGTTAGAGCATTGTTCCGATGTGTCAGCGTTGGGGGTTCTATCCCCAGTCAGGGCACACATACGAATTAATCAATGAATACATAAATGAGTGGAACAGCAAATCAGTGTTTCTTTCTCTCTCTCTCTCCCCTTCCTTTCTCTATAAAAATCAATAAATTAAAAAAAAACCTTTAAGTAAAAGATTCATCAATCAAGGTTCTTAGCCAACCTATTCTAAAAGTTAATAATTATCTTTTTCTAACCTGCTGTACATATTCTGTTGCCTGTGATGTTGCCCTGAATGAAAATCTTTTCAATAGAAATTGACAATGAAAATGGTGGAAACATTTCAAATATGTGACTAGAGAATCTCCTAATCTATGACATTGGCCAGATAATTTCATGTGACTTGTCACTAGCCAGTGGAGTGACATAATTACAGACTTATTGTCGCTGCCTTGTTTTGCTCTGTGGAAGATGAGCAGAGATGACATCAGAGTTTAGTGCTCAAATCCCACACTAATTTAAATATAAATGCAGATATAACATTTTATAGTTGAAAAGGACCTTAGCAATCAACAAATGATAGATCTGAGGCCCAGAGAGGTGAAGCAGTTTGCCCCAAGTTACAAAGACAGAGAGTGTCAAGCTGAGACACAAGTGAAGATTTCCTGGTTCTTAGCCTAGTGTGTTCCCAGCACACCATGAAGACATCAGAATTTGTTTTAATGGTGTGAAGTAAATATGAAAGTATTACACTGTAATTGTCAAGACTCTTTGTGTACTTCCATAGGACATGTTTTCCAAATGATTTTGGAAGCTTAAGTTAACACCTGCTGCTTTTAAATAAATGAAAACATTATTATTCTTTATAAATGTCTCCTTACTTCTGCTATAAGTGCCAAATAACAGTACACAAGCTGTCAGTATCTTCGTTTAAAAAACAAAACAAAACTCACACAACAGAAAATGGCTTCAGTAGTCTTATTAGCAAAGTGATGAGCTGAACTAGGGCCAAAGTTGTGGCTCTATTTTCTCTACTTGGATGTGAGCAGTGACTATTTTCCATAGTCTGAGCATCTTTAGAGCTCATAGATGCTACACTATACAGAAATACCAAGAAGATTAAGCAGTGATTTGAACATTTAAAATCATTTGGAAACAAGAAATATATTTGGTGAGAATTCAGTGTTCCTTCAGTATATTGTTTTAATAACAATGCTGATAGGTTTTAAAAGCACTTAAAAGAGTGCAAATAAAGACCAAAATTACTTAATAGCCCATGATCACTTGGTGCTAAGTGGTTAAGTGCTAACGGCAAGGGTTCCAGCCTGTATTTTTCTTAATATCACGAACTTGTTATTTGATAGAACTTCCGTGTAAGCTTGCCTTGCCTGATAGACTGAGACAAAAAAGTTAGCAAGAAATGATGCTGGATAGAACCACTAGATGCCATGGAAGAGTGGTTAGCCTAACTCACATTTTGTCTTCTCAACAGAGAGAGTTCTTACAGGAACTACTTGTTGGGAACAAGAGTTTGGCTTTGAGTTCCTCAAGGCAAGCTGCTGTCTGTCTAAAACTTGCCATCATTAATGGCTTGCATGCCCAGTAACGGTGAATCCACACTTACTATTTAATATGATTCGGACTGCAGTGCATGATGGCTGAAGTAGTCTCTTATCAAGGAAGTTGACTTGCAGAGTCAGTGGTTGGGAACCCTGAAAGGCCCAGGTAATCCACTCAGATGTCAGTCCATTTTTTTTCCTTGTTACCTTCTGATGTCTGTGATGCAATATTCTTATGGTTTTTAAATCTGGAAAAAAATTTTTAATGAGTAAGTTTTGGTCAGATGTTTTACTCTCAATTCTGTCACCTTGATGTTGTCACTTGGTCCAGTGCAATGAGAATCCACCCAGATCCTGAGATTGGGTACCCGTGTTACTTCAGCTGAATAACAACACTTCCAGTTACTTTTGTGGTATGTCAGGGTGGCAAATATTTTCTCTAAAGGACTGGATGGTAAATGTTTCAGGCTTTGCAGGTCACGTGGTCTCTGTCACAACTATTCAGCTTTGCTGTCACAGTGCAGAAGTGGCCAGAGGCAGTAGGTAAATGAATGAGCATGGTTGTATTTCAATGCAACAGTATTTACAAAATCAAACAGTAGGCTAGATCTGGCATACAAACTATAGTTAGTCAAACTCTGGATTATAGTAAACTATCTGGAGTGAGAAAAACACTTTTAAAAATTCCTGAGCTTTAGAAGTTCTTTGCTAAACTCCTGAGAGGAGGATTTTATAGAATGCATTTTGCCAAAATAGCTACTTGTAAATTTATTTCAATGCATGGGATATGTGGAGATATATTAAGGTTAGTAGGAAGTAAAAGAAAACATTTATTGTTTTTTTCATTTAACAAATTATAAGGGAGTATAAGGTGAACTCTTACAGAAATTACAAAATAAATATAACTGGTTTGTCAATGCAAAATGCTAGAAATGATCAATTTAGATTACTACAGTCAGGAAGTCTACTAAACAGAATGAATTACCCAGCCCATTAATTTAAGAATTGGCTAGTGTTGTGAGAATTTCTCTAGTTATTGATACTCTCATTTGCATCTTGGCCAACAGAAAGATAACTTTCATTTAGAATCAATCTTTTAGATTTGGAAAGAAACCTAATGCTATTTCCTATCTTCGAAACATACTATCATCTGAATTTACTGTTAAGAATTTATACTACTACTGAGTAAATAAATAACCATTGGGAAATACAGTTGCTTTAGGAAAACCAGGGAGTCTGCCAGAATAAAAATAAAAAACCCTAATGTCAAATATAGGAAATGTTTGACATATTCTGCGTGTATTTTAATGACTTTCATTTGGTGTTTAGTCTCTGTTTAGGGAACAGAAGCTATGAGAATGTTGTTTCTGGAGCAGGGGCGGACAAAAGTAGATTTAGAGTTGTGAGTACATGAAACACAGTTCATAAAGCTTTTGTAAGAATCATAAACTGCATGTTTTATTTTTCATACAAATGATTCTTTTGTAAGAATCATAAACTGCATGTTTTATTTTTCATACAAACAATTTTTCATACAAACAACCTACTTTTGATTTTCCCATCTTATAAGTATGTTTTTATAATTTATACAACAAATAGACTGATCAGGGTTTGGGAGGTGTGAGAATTAAGAACAGAATTGCAGTGAATAATGAAAATAATAAGACTAATATGTTAACACTTTAAATAAGATTTTTATAAATTCAATAATGAGGGAAAAATTAATAAAAATGTTTGTTAAAATATGAAGATGCTAAGAAGGCATGTAAAACTTAGTTTAATCAATCACTGATTCGCCCTCAGTGGGTTAAGTGTCATCTTGCAAACCGAAAGGTCGCTGATTCTCTCCCAGTCAGGGCACATGCCCAGGTTGTGGGCCAGGTCCCCCAGTTAGGGGTGTGCAAGAGGCAACCAATTGATGTTGCTCTCCCTCTGTTTCTCCCTTTCTTCCCCTCTTTCTAAAATTACACAAATAAAATCTTTTAAAAATTAATCATTGATTCTGGAAAGAGCAGGGTGTGACAGCTAGTGTATAAGGTGGCCTCAGTGCTCTTCCTTTCGGGTATTTGTTCCCTGTTGTTAGTTAGCTGCCCACCACAGAGCATGCGTACTGACCCGAGGGATCTATAGAATGTGTCAGAAATTACATTTGACTTTTGAGGCTCATAGATAAATAAGAGGCATTTTTAGCAACTGATTTTCTTTGTCTTATATTGCTCCTTTATTTCTATTGTATGTATTTAAGGTGTCTAACATGATGATTTGATAAACATATACACAGTGAAATGAATACAAAAGTCACACTAATTAACATATCTTCTCACATAATTACCTTTTCATTCTTTTTTCTTTCTTTCTTTTTTCGGTGATGAGTAGACCTTAAATCTACTTACTGATCCTATTTCCAGAATTCAATAGAGCAGTGATTTTCAACCTTATTCCTCTCGAGGCACACATAAACTAATTACTAAAATTCTGTGGCACACCAAAAAATATATTTTTACCAATCTGATAAAGAAAATAGGTGTAATTTTGATTTATTCATACAGGACAGTTATTGTTGTGTTGGCTGTTGTCATTTTTTAATTTGAAGTCTAAGGGAAAAGAGGTCAGTGTCCCTGACTAAATAGTCAGATATTGCATGTTTAAAAAATTCTTTTGGCACATGGGTTGAAAATTGCTGCTGTAGAGTATAGTTACTATGTTCATCATGCTGTACCTTAAATCTCTAGGCCTATTTATCTCCCATAACTGCAACTTTGTACCCTTTGACCAGTATCTCCCCCTCATCCCTTACCCTGTAACCACCATTTAACTCTCTGTTTCTATGAGTCTGACTTTCTTTTTCTTTCTCTTTTTCTCTTATAGTCCACATATAAGTGAGATAATACTGCATTTGTTTTTCTCTGTCTGGCCTATTTCACTTCGCATAATGTTCTCCAGGTTTATATGTGTTGTTGCAAATGGCAGGATTTCCTTCTTTCTGATGGCTGAATAATATTCTTTCTTTCTATCACCTATCTCTCTCTCTCTCTATGTATCTATCATCTCTCTATGTATCTATGTATGTATCTGTCTTATCTGATTTCTTTCCATGTTTCATTTTAGATAGTTTCTACCACAATGTCTTTATAATCATTAATCTTTGTGTATGCAGTGTTTAATCTACTGTTAATCCCATCCACTGTATTTTCCTTCCCATACGTTTTTTCCCATTTTTTTTAAGTTTGAGCTGGGTCTTTTAACAATCTTCCATGTCTCTTAATATGCTTACACTTTCCTCTACCTTTTTGAACATATGGAGTATGTTCATAATATCTGTTTCAGTATCATTTTCTGCTAATTTCATAATTTGTACCATTTTTATATCCGCTTTTATAGCTTATTTACTCATTGCATATTGTGTTTTCCTGCTTCTTTGTATATCTGTTGTTTTCAGATTGGATGCAAACTAGACTTAGCAAATTTTCCAATGTTGGGTGCCAGAGTTTTTATTTTGTGTTTCTTTAAATAATGTTTGGCTTTGTCTTGGAAACAGTTTGATCCTTTGAACTTTGCTTCTGAGCTTTCTTAGATGGTCCAGGTCAGCCTTTAATCTTGGGCTAATTTGATTTCACCACTGTGGCATAATATCCTTCTGAAGACTCTGCCTGATGCTTCATGTGTAGGAAGGTCTAGCCGCTCTGGCTGGAGAGAACATAGACCATCCCCATCCTTTCTAAGCTCCTGGGTTTCCTGCTCTTGTGGAGTGGTTCTTTCCCCAGACATAGTGCTTTTTTCATGGCAGGCACTGATCGGTAATCAGGTGAAGAAGAGTCAAGGAGGACACTGTACATGTCTCCACAGCTCTCTCTGTGCTGCTTTCTCCTCTTCAGTTCTCTGCCTTAACAATTCTAGTCACCTTGGCCTTCCTGAACCCTGAATTCTGCCCTCAACTCAAGGACACCACTGAGTTCTGTTTGGGTGCCCCTTCTCTGAGCTGCAGCTTAAAAACTCTCTACAAGCAGTAATCTGAGGCATTTTTAGGCCTCATCTTGATTCTTTTCTCTCAACAGTCTGTTGTCCATTGTTAGAAAAGTGTTGCTTCACATATTTTGTCTAGTCTTTTAGTTATGTTAGGTGTGAGGAGGCAAATCTACTTCCTGTTATTCCTTAATGTATGAAGGTGGAAATTCAGAGACAGAGGTTTTGATGGGGTATGGGAGATTTTCCTGATATGATTTATATCCAAGACATGAGTTAAGATTGTACTATAATGCAATTTCCTTTAAAAGTAAAATCAATTTTAATATGTTTTTCTAATATAGTGATTCTTGACTCTCATATCTTATATGAATCATTAGGAAGATTATAATTGGCAATTATTTGCCTCATTAAGTAACCCTAATTTTCTGTTTAAGCATTTCCTTAAAGTATTTGTTATTAATTAAAGAATTAGAGATGTTATTTTTTTGTTTCACATTTCAAATCCTTTATGTTAAAAATCTGTAAGTTAAAAATGTTTCAAGTAATTGTATTTTTACTATTAGTAACTTTTTCTTTCAGCACTAACATCTTCTTTATATTCTAAACAAAACCATTAAAACTATTGATTTATGCTTTAGTTGACAGTATATAGTTATATTCTCTAACCAAGAGGCCTGGATCAATTGGGTATAGCCATATATAATCCCCAAGTTCTTCAGAAAATACTACCTTTGGGGCACAAGCAAAATCACATTTATTTTTATTCTTCAGTTTTGATGATTCTCAACAAAAGTCTTCATGTTCAAGCAGTGTCTCAAATCATCTCTCAGCTCTTTCTGGGAATCTCCAGAGGCATATCTCATATCTGCCTATAAACCAGTCTTATGCCAATGAATCACCTGCAGACCCTCACGTGGCACCCACCCTTTTTGACATCCACTGTTTATAACGTCTCTTCATAAAGCCACTCTGCTGACATGGCTGATGGTGCTCATGGTGAAAACATCACAGTCCTCGCCAAGGGCCTCAGCTCATGATTCTGAGAGTGATAGCATGGTGTTGGTTTTTGTGCGGAGACAAGGAGAATGTGCTTAGAGTTTCTCTAAAAACCGTTCTCTCTTAAAATCAGTCAATTTCTGACATTTGTTCTTCGCATTGAATCTCATCAAGTGTTTTATGAAAGTATATAGTTCCATCAGCTGCTAGCCTTTACTTTTCTAATCAATGTGTTTCAAACTGGTCTAAGGGAGCCTGAGGAGCAATAGATAAAATAAATTCTCTTAATTATTCCTTTCCTTTCTCCTTAGGACAACTTGATCTAACCAGGCTATTACCTCTGTAGTTAAGAAATAATTCCTTCCATATATATTAAAGTACACAAATTAGGAACTGAAAGGAGGTAGGTGCTATTCCCACCACCAAGTCAAATTGCCCAGGTACTTTTAGAAATTGATACCAGAGAATCTTTTAACAAATACATTATAACATTTTCAGTCTCTAATAAACCATCTACAATTAACTCTATTTTTGAAAAATCAATATGTATATCAATAAATGGGCCATTTCCTACATCTAGATCATGTAGTTTGCTTGTTGTCCTGAATAAGTAATGATCCATGGTTCTAAGTGCCTTGCACGTGTTAACCTATCTAAACCTCACAACAGCCTCATGCATTAGACACATTTGTACTGCCATCTCTCAACTTGCCTGCTTCCCCAGCCAGGAAGTAGGGGCCAGAATCAGAGCCGTGTTAGCCTTGCTGGAATGTTGCCCCACTCTAAAGAGGAAGTAAACTCTAGGAATATTTAAGTTGATTATGATTTTGATCCCACTTTAAACACTTGTAGATCAATTTTTATGGACTTTTATTTTCTGATTGACCTTTAAAAAATGATACTTATCAACATTGTCAGATGGTAGTTGGAGCTATAAACTAAACAACTGATGAAAACTGAAGATTCAGTAAAGTGGCTGGATATCTCTAAGTATCCTACACTGATTGGAGAAGTGATTATATTATTCTCTCATTTTTTTGACCTATGAAACATTGTCCTATATATGTACAAATACATACATATATTTCCTGATAATGCAGGATATTTGGATATTAACTTATTATACTTGAGAAGTATAAAATAATATTTTTATGTGTGGGTGTAGTGTAATGGTGTCTTTTCCCCTTCAAAGTGACAAACATGTATCTGCTTAAATGTAGTAGCTTGGAATCACTCGGTGCTTGGGGTGGTGGGATGGTCAGAAGAAGGGATGAAGATGAAAGATGAGGGAAGCGTGGATATGCTTTTTTGATTATTTTACCACTTAAACTGTTCTTAGCTTCATTCCAGGGGTTCTATGCTAAAAGTCACATCTTTAATATCCTTTAGAGATTGCCACAAATTCTAAACCCAAACGGTGTTTCTCTTGCCCCTGAATTTCCCTGATAGTTATTTCCTTTCTTGCTACTCTCTTTCTTTGCTGATTTAGACTTAGATTTAATTTTTCAGCTTCCCAGTAGGAACCTGATGAGCCCTCATCATGAAGTATCACTTATACTAAAATTTATTTTCAAGTTAGTTCATTAAATAGCTATCAAGTGTTATCTCACATGTCTAAAAATTTGGGTATTGTGTAAACAAACTGTACTGAAGCAGCTGAGAAATGACTTCCACAGCGTACCTTGTGATTGACAACGAACAATGCTAGAATAATTTTTGTGTCAGAGTAGAGGTTGAGGAAGTTGTTTTGCCCTCTGCTGTGCGTAGGGCAGGGCCATCTATGTGATGTGTGACCAGGATAATTGCCACCCACGGCAGTGGGACTTACAGAAGAGTCAGCCTTCCTGCTGACCTTCATCGTGCCATTCTTTATACAGGCTTAATTCTAACTTTGTCTATAATTTATCGAGTAAATTTAGACATAGTGCTGAATACATACTTTCTAGTCCTTTTTCTCTGTGATGTTTTAATTCTTAAGCAGCTTGACTTACTCTTAACATGTATAAGATGCATGTCATCATGTGTTTATAATTTTTTATAATTATAAGAAAATTCAGTGATTTATTGTGATGAGCTGAATGAACACTTGTCTTTCTTCGATTCATGGGGACTTTTGTCCTTGTATTCTACCTAATACATGTAGTATAGCCAATCAAGCATGATATGTCCATATCCATATGTGTAACCAACAGATGTATACCACACGTGACAAACATGGAGCGCAGCCACACAAATCCCCCTGCGGGATAGTGGGGTGGCTGGCTGCTAGCCTCCTACTGTCATCCCCTTCAGGTCCACCTCAGTTTTTGAGTCAAGGTTATACTAGCCATATCCATCCAACTGTGATTCCTTCGTTGGATGGATGATCTTTGCTCCCCGGCTCCCCCGTGGGCAAGCAGACCTTGTTGGATCTGCATTGCTGTCTCAGGTCGGGACCTGATCCCGCTTTTTCTCTTTTGCTTTCATGGCTGCTGCTCCCCAGTAAACTTTCTGTACTCCTAACTCCGTCCCTACCTTGGCTTCCTCAGGGCAGTTCCCAACTGCCATAGTAGAGTTATAAAGTTCACTTTCAGTTTTTGTTTTTCTTTCTCTTCTCCAATTTCTTCCTAGAAATGTAGGGATTAAAGAGAAAATGAAGCATAATTCTACTCTCTTTGGAAAACTGCCATTATGGCTCATCCTCCCTGGGCCTTCTGCTTGTACGAAGGCAGTAAAAACTGTTTTTGCAAATAAACCTATTCTTCCTTGGGCTAAATTTCAGTGCTGTGACACAAGGATGGGAATTTACAGACCATTAAACTCAAATTTAAGTGCACTGTCTTGTCCTTTTCATTAACAAAGAAAAATCTAGGCTACATTTCCAGCTTGATAAAATAGACTGCTGCCTTCTAATTGGTCATTTTAATAAAAGATAGTGACTTGTAATTATATAAGCTTTAGCTATTAAAAAATGTTGCTTCGGTAACGGTTATACATGCCTGCTCTGATGAACTCTTCTAGATCTCTATGTGCTGGAAGATTCATTTGGGTCATTTAAAGTCAATTCTATGAACCTTTAAACATACAAAATGATGTTAGTACCTTATCCTATGGCTTTTACACTTTAAACTAGGGCTGAGATGGTTTCTATTAGGTCAATTGCTTGAATATGAAGTTTTTAATTACCAAGTAAATTGCAGCATAGAGGGGAAAAGAGATAAAATGCTGCTTTTGGAGAATGAGATAAAGCTATTTATAGCTTCAGCTGGCTAACTGTTCAGAAATTAAAGAATATAACAGCAAAGATCCAGAAAATGCCTCTATTCTTAGAGTATTTTTATTCGCTAATTTTCTAAAACTATTATGGAATTTCCACCATAACGGTTTCAAAGAACTGGATTTGAAGTCAACATATCTACATTTATAGTGCAGTCCTGCTGCTCACCTGTTGTCAAAAGTGGCATCATTTAATTTCCCTTAGATTTGGTTTTTTACTCTATAAAAACTTGTTCAGAAAGTTGTGATTGCCAAATGAGAAGATCTGCATGAAAACACATTGTAAGCTTGACAAGGTTTATACTAATATTAAATATTTTTATTTTTTTCTACATGATCAAATCTAGAAAACAGAGCTGACTTACTTTGAGAAAAGTTATTAGGTATTTTGCCAGGAAGATAAGACAAACATATTACTGTCAGGACATTATCATTATTTCAACCACAGTCAGTTTGGACAGCTCAGAAGGGAGTAGAGGGACTGGTTCAAGTCTATCAGTTTCTGTACGTGTGAGCTTCATCTGTCTGTCACAGAGAATTCAATCAGACACTAGTCTGTGTCTGATTCTTGCCCACTGAGTGGCCGTCTCTCTCTGATTTTGAAATACATATATTTGCATGTAATTATTAAGAACTTTTTGGTTTTTATATAATGTACTCTTGCTCACATATTCATATATATGCAAATTCTAGTTTTTCCCTTTTCTCTTTCTTTTTCCTTTTGGGTAAGATATACTACTTGTGTTGAGTCATGTGTGGCCATGTATGTAAAATGATATAGTGAGAAGACTCTTTCATGACATAACTTGAGCCAATGTGGTTCTCTTTCAACAGGGCTGTCTTTTCCAATAACTCTCCTGCATCATGGAGCTCACTCAATGGTCTTACTGCAGCATCCTTCTGCAGAGGAAGTCGGATTTTATTAAGGAAAAAAGTGACAGGATGTTTTCTGAGATGTGTGTTTGGCAACAGGAATATAACATGTAACATATAAGGTAGTATATTAAAATAATCATCAGAAATGCTGCACAGGTCATCACTATATCAAACCATTTTTCTATTCAAAACAACGTAATATTTTTGAATACCTACTATGTGCCAAAAGTTTCACATTGTTAGTATTCCATCGTAGCAACTCGACACAGAGAAACAAGGTAGTCATTATCCTTTTGTTAAAACATTTGATTTTATCTCAGTTTTAAAAAACAAATCAGTACACTGACTTCATTAAAATTTTAAACATTACACATGATTGGCATACAATGGAAAGTAAGCATCGCCTTCCTCTCTTCAGAATTCCCAGTAACACTCCTCAAAAGTAATTACTTTTAACGGTTTGTGGTGAGCCCTTCGGTGTGTATGTGGGTATTATTAGTCTGCTCAGGCTGCTCCAACAAAACGCCCTAGACTACGTGCGTTAACAGACCTTGAAGACATTTATTTCTCTCAGTCCTGGGAGGTGGAAAGTACAAGATTGAGGCGCCAGCCATTTGGTTCCTGGTGAAGACTTTTTTTCTGATTTTTAGATGGCTGTCTCTCGCCGTGTCCCAAAATGGTGAAGAGAGAGATCTCTCTCTTCCTCTTTTTATAAAGCCACCAAACTCATTTTGAGGATCCATCCCCATGTCCTCAGTTTATGCTGTCTCCAAAGGTCCCGTCACCTCTAAATATCATCCAATTAGGGGTTAGGGCTTCAGTGTAGGAATTCTGGGGAAACAGTTCAGTCCATGGTGTGTATATATATCTGTACACACATGTGTATATAAATAGATATGTGTGTACATATATATAAAACAATTTGAATCACATGACCACAGTTGTAAAGCATTGTGATTTTTTCCCACTGGAATAATGTTTTATAACAGATTATTTTTTTAGAGCAATTTTAGGTTCACAGGAAAGTTGAGTGGAAGGTACAGAGATCTCCCGTTACACCCCGCCCCCACACATGCATAGTCTCCCCCATTATCAACATCCGCCAACAGAGTAATACTTTATTTCAATTAATGAATTTACATTAGCACCTTCTTATCTCCAGTATCCATACCTTAAATGTGCTTCACTCTTGGTCTTGTACATTCTATGGTTTTGAATGGAGTTATAGTAACATGCCTGCTATCACACAGTTCGATTGTTCTGAAAGCCCTCCACGCTCCATTCATCCGCCCCTCTCCCCAACCCCAACCACCACTGATCTTTTTACTGTCTCCACAGTTTTGACTTTTCCAGTTTGTCATACAGTTAGAATCATACAGTACATAGCCTTTTCAGAGTGACTTTTTTTTTAACTTAATGGTATGCATTTAAGTTTCCTCCACATCTTTTTTATGTTTTTTTTAAAATTATTTTATTGTTGTTCAATTACAGTTGTCCGCATTTACCCTCCCCCCACCCCACCCCAGGCAAACCCACCTCCTTCCCTTGCTTCCCCCCTCCCCCTTGGTTTTGTCCATGTGTCCTTTATAGCAGTTCCTGAATACCCTTGTCCCCCTTCTCCCCTTCCCTTTCCCCTCTGGTTACTGCCAGAATGTTCTAAACTTCAATGTCTCTGGTTCTATTTTGTTTCTCTGGTTGTATTTGCTTGCTTACCTCAGAAGCGTCTTGGCTGTGGCTGATCTAAATTTCCCGGTAGCTTATCTGGCCTAGGTACCTTCTCTCCTGAGTCCTCATACAAAACTTTTTAATATTTCATAAAGTAGAGGCTGCATGATGATGTACTCCTTGAACTTGACCTTATCTGAGAAGCACTTTATCTGCCCTTCCATTCTAAATGAAAGTTTTGCTGGATAGATTATTCTTGGTTGTAGTCCCTTGCTCTTCATGATTTGAAATATCTCTCTCCAGCCCCTTCTTGCTTGGAAGGTCTCCTTTG
>PVJI01022025.1:0-26002 GCA_004026765.1 Micronycteris hirsuta
TCCTGCACATCACCCCCCACCCGCATTCTCCCCCTTTAGTTCATGTCCATGGGTTGTACATATAAGTTCTTTAGCTTCTCCATTTCCTATACTATTCTTAACCTCCCCTTGTCTATTTTTTACCTACCATTTATGCTTCTTATTCCCTGTATCTTTTCCCCCCTCTCCCATTCCCACTCCTCTGCTGATAACCCTCCATATGATCTCCATTTTTGTGATTCTATTCCTTTTCTAGTTGTTTGCTTAGTTCATTTTTGTTTTTTTTCAGGTTCAGTTTTTGACAGTTGTGAGTTTGTTGTCATTTTACTGTTCATACTTTTGATCTTCTTTTTCTTAGATAAGTTCTTTTAACATTTCATATAATAAGCTTGGTGATGTTGAATTACTTTAACTTGGCCTTATCTGGCAAGCACTTTATCTGCCTTTCCATTCTAAGTGATAGCTTTGCTGGATAGAGTAATCTTGGATATAGGTCCTTGCCTTTCATGACTTGGGATACTTCTTTCCAGCCCCTTCTTGCCTGTAAGTTTTCTTTTGAGAAATCAGCTGATAGTCTTATGGGCTCTCCTTTGTAGGTAACTCTCTCCCTTCCTGGTGCTGCTTTTAGGATTCTCTCTTTATCTTTAATCTTGGGTAATGTAATAATGATGTGCCTTGGTGTGTGCTTCTTTGGGCCAACTTCTTTGAGACTCTCTGAGCTTTCTGGACTTCTTGGAAGTCTATTTCCTTAGCCAGATCAGGGAAGTTCTCCTTCATTATTTCTTCAAATAAGTTTTCCATTTCTTGCTCTTCCTCTTCTCTTTCTGATACCCCTATAATTCAGATGTTGGAACATTTAAAGTTGTCCTGGAGGTTTCTAAGCCTCTCCTATTTTTGAATTCTTGTTTCTTCATTCTGTTCTGGTTTACTGTTTATTTCTTTCATCTGATACAAATTGTTGATTTGAGTCTGGTTTTCTTCCCTTTACTATTGGTTCCCTGTACATTTTCCTTTATTTTACTTTTCATAGCCTTCATTTTTCCCTCTATTTTGCGACCATATTCAACCAATTCTATGAGCATCCTGATCACCAGTGTTTTGAACTGTGCATCTGATAGGTTGGCTATCTCTTCATCACTTGGTTGTATTTTTTCTGGAGCTTTGATCTGTTCTTTCATTTTGGCCATTTGTTTTTTTGTACCTATTATGTAGCAAGGGGTGGAGCCTAAGGTATTCACCAGGTTGGGGCAACCCAGGTAGTTGCTTTGTGGCACTGTATGTGGGGGAAGGGTCTAAGAGGGAACAATGCTACTTGCTCAGCTCTCTGCCAGCTTTCAGTCACTTCCTCTGCTACCCATAAACAAATTGTGCTCTTCTGGTCCTGATTCCAAGGTGAGTGGTTTTGTGTATGTTCTAGGACCCTGTGGTTCTCTCCAATGAACTCTTCTGTGAGGATGGGAGTTTCTCCTGCTGCCTCAATCCTCACAGGTTTTTTTCTGTCAGAAGTTTTGAGGCTTTATTTTCTTGCAATGGAATCCTGGGTTGTGTGGTCTGTTTTGCTCCCAAGTTGCTTCTCCCAGTTTATCTGCACTCAGATGTGGGACCCTCTGCCACCTTGCCCTGACCACCAGCCAACGCCTTTCTCGGTCTGGTCCTCCAGCTGCCACTTTGCTGTGAGTCCCCTCCAACTGGCTGCCGCTTTCCACCTGTCCTACCCATCTGGATAAATGTTTCTTCTTTAACTCCTTGGTTGTCGGACTTCCATACAGTTCAATTTTCTGTCAGTTCTGGTTGTTTTTTGTTTTTAAATTCGTTGTTATCCTTTTTTTGGTTGTGCAAGGAGGCACAGTGTGTCTACTAATGCCTCCATCTTGGCTGGAAGTCCAGTTTGTTCTTAAATTCAATGTCTGGTTATATGTTGCTTGCTTGTTTGTTTTGTTGATTAAGTTCCACTTATAGGTGAGATCATATGGTATTTGTCTTTTACTGCCTGGCTTATTTCACTTATCATAATGTTCTCCAGATCCATTCATACTGTTGCAAAGAGTAGGAGCTCCTACTTTATTTCTATTGCATAGGAATATTTTAACATTTGGTAACATTGATATCATATCCAGGATTTATGTTAAGTTGATGCTGTGCCTACCATTCATTCTGTAACATACAAAAGTTGAGCTTTTTTTCTTATGTGCTTTGTCTTTCTTGGAGTTGTTTTTTTCTATTTGCATAATTTTCTACATACTTTCCCTGAATTCATTCCTAAATGCTTGTATTATTATTCCCCCATTATCCACAGTGAATATGTTTCAAGAGCCCCAGTGGATCCATGTCTGGAGTATTGGATAGTACCAAACCCTAAATGTAGTATGTTATATATATATATATACACACACACACACACACACACACACACACACACACACACACATATATATATACACACATATATATATATACCTATATAAAATTTAAATTGTAAATTAAGCACAGTATGAGATTAACTGACAATAACTAATAAGAAAATAGAACAGTTATAACAATATACTGTAATAGAAGTTAAGTGAATATGGTCTCTCAAAATATCTTATGGTATTGTACATACAGCATGGATACCCTTAACAAAGGGATGATACACACCCGGGCAGGACAGAGCAGGATGGCATGAACAGAACAAAACACAATTTAAAACAGAATTATTTAGTTCTGGAATTTTCCATTTAATATTTTCTGACTGCATTAACTATGGGTAACTTAAATCGTGGAAATAGAAATCACAGAAAGTGAAACAGCAGATAGGGGAGAACTACTGTAATTTAAATACAAACATTAGACCAACTTTGTCCCATCTGGACTAACAACCGTATTTATCTAACACCTAGCTGGTTTTCTGGATTCTTCTGCCTGGACATTTTGGGATGGTTTAACCACTCTGCTAGTAGGATCCTGTTTCCTGGATCCCACATCAGCCACTCATGGTTTTGCCTTCCTTTTGGTGGATCACATCTTTCATTAACTTTCTGAAGAAAGTATGTGTGAAAGATAAAAATTTAAATCACCATTTTATTTTCCACATTTAACCTTAGTTCGTGGTTTGGCTAGGGACAAAGTTATTGTCCTAACTGTCTTCCAGCTTTCGGTGTTGAGAGACCTGAGGCTATCTGATGCAGACCCTGGCTTGTGGGGTCTTTGGCGTTGTGGCTGAGACGAGACAAATTCACACAGACTACCGAATCCTGTGGAGAAAAAGGGACGACACAGCTACTCTCTCAAGGGGAGAGCACTTCGGAGTGCCTCAGCCACTCTCTTAAGAGAAGAGCTCCCCGAGCCTTGTCTTGATAGGCTTTTATTGCTTTTCTGGGCACATTACATGGAGGATGGTCCTCATTTACTAGGCACAGGTTCACTTTAGGCAGTTACCTTTTACAGAAAACACAGGAGAGGATGTTGCTAATTACATCAGAAAAGAAGGATATTTGCAAATGTAAAGGGAAAAGTGGTTGAAGTGGTTACTCTTGTCCTTGGAAGGGTTAGCATAGATTTTAGGAAGTTACTTTAAAGATATACAGTAAACATTTGTTGCCTCAATTCACGGTGAGGGAGTTTTAGCAAAAAGCAAGTCTCAAAGCGGCCTAGGTACAATGCAGGCCTAATTTCCCACGGGAGAATCTATCTGTGGGCGTGGGTCCTGTGTACCAGACCTCATTTTCCACTGGCCTTTCCGAGTGGGAGCTGGGCCCATGCCACGCAGAATGGTCTCCTATAGCTATTCTGATTGTTGATTCTTTGTAAGAGACTTCATCACTCCCACCCCCCATCCCATCCCTAGAAGCATTTAAAAAGGTTCTTTTGATCCAGGTATTACTGAATTTTCAAAAGTATAGTCCTTTTTATTAATAGTATTTATATGTGGGTATTTGTCCACGCTATGGATGGGTCACAGCAGCCTTTAGTCTGCTCTTCAGTCTTGGAAATTGTCCTTAATTCTTTTATGATTTCTTCCTCTACATTTTCTCTATTTGCTATTTCTATAATTGCAGTAATCAAATATTTTATCTCCTGTATGGATCATTTAATTTTTCTAATTTTGGTTCTATTTTCCATCGGGTTGATTTTTGTTCTAATTTCTGAATAATTTCATCATCTTTTTCTTTTATTAAATTTTTAGTTTTAATCATATTTTTAATTCCCAAGCACTCCAATTTTTTCTTTAGGTGTGACTCTTTGTTACTAAAATGGAATATCTTTTCTTTTCTCCCTGACATTATTAGTTGTTCTTTATTTTTAAATTTTCTTCTGACCCCTGACCAAGTTCCTCTTTGCTATTTGTTTGTCTCAGCCTCTGTATTTCTCCTTTTCTCAAATGTCTGGTGATAGCAGTGCAGAGTCAGCTTAGAATGGGTTGTGAGGGCCAACTCGTAAATTTTCAGGAATTTTGTGAACCCATTGCTATATACGACTATTATTAAAAATTAAATTGTATTGTATAAACTCCTAATTGAATAAACTATATGAACAACAAAGGTAATAAATACTCAAAACATCACTCTAATTACTTTTACTATTGTCTATACTCTTGAAGTTATTTATGTCTATCATATGGTAAATATAGTATATGATGACATGCTCCCCACTTTTTCCCAAGTGTGCATTAGTAATATCACAATGACAGCTTAAAATCAGCCATAGGGGAAGTATTTGCACCATGGAAATTGGCCAATCCTACTAAGCAGGGCTCTCCCAACCTTCCACCCTCCACTGGAGAGCCTGTTGTTACACATTTAGCAGTATACCACTGCGGCAGCCCTATTTATACTACAACTGGTGCTTACCTACCCAGAAGATATCCGCTTGAGGTTGTTTTCCAGATGTGAGCATGTGTTTGCATTGATCAATGCTATGACCTCAGCCTCAGCCCAGGCCTCAGGACTCACAAAGAAATGCCCCCCTTGTGGACAAAATTTCCTCCCCAGCAGGAAGAAATCCTTTCTTTTCTCAGCCCGAAGTTAATTTCCTCCAATGTTAGGTCTAAATAAAGACATAACTTTGGCTAATAGTCTTTCTGAATTTCAAAAAACCATTTTATATAAATGTTCACATTACAGTTTTGAAATGACTACTTTCCAAAGAACAAGTATATTCCAATGTAGCTTTTACTTCTCAGTAGTAATGTTTGGGTTCAGTTCTTTTGTATGTTTAAGAAACTGTAGTTTTTTAAGGTATGCATTTTCTCTTCTTTTATTTGAAAATATTTATAATAGTAATTAACACCTTACTCTGCAAAGACATGTTTAATATTTGTTGTAAAGGGAACCGTAGCTATGAATGCCCGTTGCAATGTGACATCTTGAAGCATTCAGAATAGAGAGTCCTATAGTTAAGACATAAGACATCTTTGGATTACAGTTTGATTTTCTTAAAAAGTTAAAATGAAAATTAAATCATATACATATATCATTTATAACAGAACTAATATTCTCTAAGCTCAATATTTTAGTCTGAAAATTATGACATTGTGAATAGGGAAAAATATAAACAGCTAGAATAAGACAATCATGAAGAAATGAGATAATAGTCTTCAGATGAAACAATTAAATATGAATTATGACATAATTACAGACCCCCCGATGGCTAAAGAAGAAAGCTACTGATGATATAATAGTGTTTTCTGTAATGTCTACTGCTGTTTAGGCTAAAAAGATATTTACTCCATTGCAAATTCTTCTATTTTGTTGTTTTAAACTTTCTCAAATGTTCCTTTAGACTGGGGATTTATGTGCTTCAATTGAGTCAGAAGTAATAATATTGAAAAAGTTAATCAAAGTCCCAGTGAATTTGTACATCAGAATGCTATTCCTTTCACTGCTCTGCTGATTTTCATGAAAACACATGATTCCTTCCATAGTTTTTAATTTGGCGACCACGTCAAAATATTAACAGTATAAACTTCAAAGTCACCAGGACTTATTTTCTAAGCAGTTAAGTATAAAATTTATTTAAAAGTTGAAAACAATTAAATAGACTATATTAACTTGTACAGGATTAATATAATTATTCTAATCTTAAATTAAAATTTTTTTTTTGTCTTATACACTTCTATTCAGTAGTAAATGTCATCATCCAATTAAAGTACCACTTTAAAGGGAAAGCTTAGTTTCTGGAATTAGGTAGGTGGAAACTGAGGAGAAAATTTGTCATGTTTACATATAAACTTAAACATATATTCACATAAACATTCATATACATAAACATTCATGCATATAAACATATACATTCATCATGAATGTTTGTATACCTATTCACAAAAACACATTCATATGTATATTCATAACACACACAAACATAACATTCATATTTATGTATCTATTCATGTTTATGTCCATATTCATAGAAACACATACATTCATAATCATTTACATATAATACACGTTACTATAAATAGTAACTTTCATGTTACTGAAATACTTATAAGTCTTCATACAAATCACCCATGCCTATCAGCCACATCCATATCATGTACATGTTCACAACCATATGCACATTGGTGGACACAACCATGTACATATAGAAGCATTTGGGCAGACAAGTTGGTGCATTTTATGATTTATACTATCAGAATCAGGTTATAATGTGTTGGGAGAAATCATATGACACTATAGCAGCTATCCATATTTGTGCTTTATTTAATTTTAAATTACTGTTAGATTATAGACATGGATTGCTGACACACTCTGGCACCTGTTCCCGATTTGGTTTATCAATGGCCCTGTTAATAAATTTAATTATGACTGTCTTCTGTTTTTATTGAGTTTAATAGATTAAGGTAAAAATCTTAAGCTCAATATTTTAGTCTGAAAATTAAGGAGTGTAAGATAAGGAGTGTCAAACTCATTTTCATTGGGGGCTGCATCAGCCTCGAGGTTGCCTTCAAAGGGCTGAATGTAATTTCAACTCCTTAACGGTTAAGGAGCAATTTAATTTATATGGTCCTAAAATTACATTTGGCCCTTTGAAGGCAACTGGGAGGCTGATGTGGCCCCTGGTGAAAATGAGTTTGACATTCCTGATGTATATGATGGCTCATTCTGGATTTTTCATTTGTAAATTCATATCATCTTTTGAAAAATAAAACTTATTTTTAAATCAATTTTAGAGGATGAGAAGAAGGGAGGAAGGGGAGCATGTGTGGGGGAGAGAGAGAGAGAGAGAATCAATTTGTCATTCCGCATTCATTGGCTGCTTCTTGTGTGTGTTTTGACCAGGGATTGAACCTACAACTTTGGCATATGGGGGATGATGCTCTAACCAACTGAACTACCTGGCCAGGACCAAAACTTATTTTCTTGTAGTTAATATAATTCATGTTTATTATAAAAATGTGGGAAATATGACGAAGTGTGGATCAGCAGGAGCAATTCAGCTACAGTGATGGCTAATGCAGCTGTAGTGTTCAACCGGAATAACGGTATATTTCTCTTTCTGTGATTATTATTTTACAGTGCTGAGATACTACTGTAATGCAATTTAGAATCCTGGGTTTCTTCTAGCAGTGTGATACCATAAGCATTTCCCACGTCATTAAAATTCTTTGTGGAGAGTTTGCAGTGATTGTACAACATTCTGGCATATAGCTGCTGTCTAATTCACTTATCTCTGGCTCTATTAATGGATATTTAGTTGCTTTCTATGTTTTGTGGTAGTAGGATTATCTCAGAGTGACCATCTTTGAATTAGGGATTATTTTTTAAGAATAGATCTTCAGAAGTGAAGTTACGGTAACAAGAGATATGAACACATTTAAGGCTCCTGATTCATTGCCAAACTGCTTTCCCCCTAAAATGGTCTGAATTTTCACTTCCAATGGTGATGTGTAAGTCAACTTCTTTCACATTTTCAAGTTTGCTAGTGTTTCTAAGTGCCTCAACCCCAGTACTGATGTTCGTAGACCAGCCTCTGTTTCCCCAACACCAGCTTGTCACGGGTAGGTGTGGGAAGCACTTTTATTTCCAGTATGCTAACACCACTTCGAACCCTCCAAAGATCTAGGTAAGAGTTTCCTTAATCTCTCCCTCCCCCACCCATGTTCTGAGCCCTGGGGAAGCCAAGCTTTCTCTGGGTGCTTTCTCAGGATCATCTCTGGTTCTGAACTTATGCTTCTGCTAAGTTTGTTCAGTTTTTGGATTTTTTTCATCATTCAGCTTTTGCTCTATTCCTTACTGACCTAGATGTGAAAATAAAGCCCTTCTTTGGCTTTCCAAAAGCAAGCAAACAAGAGCCCGATTCCTTCTTAGGAAGAGAAGACCAGCTGGAAGGTCTGGAGGGGTTATGGGATAGACAGGGGCTGCGCTGAAGCATGACAGACTTTCCGTGGATATTAGACACACCTCTTGGCTCCACCAGGGCCTTCTCGTCTGGTCCTGCTCCTCTGTTCCTCCCGTCTCTCCTCTGGGAGCCCTTTGTGACCCCCAAATTCCTCTCACTCTTATGCACAGCAATGTAATCCTCTACCTACCCCCACATGGTCTCAAGGTCAGGCCTTTATGTCAAAGAGCCAAGGAGCTCTGTGGGACAAAAGACCCTTCTCCTGGGCAAGCTATACCCTCTTTAGAAGGGAGTTGAGACTGTAGTAGCAGTACGTTCCCTGCTAACAATAATATTTGGTGACTAAGACAGCACTCCTTTTAACCTCAGGGTAATGATTTTCAGGTCATTAAAGACAGAGGGCAGTATTTGGCACTGGCCACCAAATATTTTTTTTTCTGTTCCCTTCCTCCACCTTTCTCCTTGTAAAATTTAAATCTCTCAGGCAAGCACCACATTCATGGAGTTATAAAATGTTTTGATTTAGACTTTATCATTTCTTTAGAAAACATGAAGTATAAATAAACGTTCTGATGGACTATGTGTGTTGGGAGGGGGATGGAGGACTAACTGAAGGGGTACAGCCACCTAGCTTTCCTCCCAGTGGTTTGCAAGTGATGGTGACACTTAAAGACCAGAGTCTTAGAAAAGAGAGGGGAAGTGTCTCACAACGATGCGGATAAAATGAGAGTAATGAAGAGACGTCATCCTCTCCATGATATGAATTAAGTCGCCTCAGCAGTGGCTTCCACTTTCGTAGGTTATGGGTTAAGACAGTGCTTCTCAATACGTAAACACGTAGAACAAACAGTAAGCAGCATGGACCTCACAGGCAACTTGTTATAAATGCAGATTCTCAAGCCCAGCCCCTGATAGACTGAATCAGTGCTCCTGAGGGCAGGCCCAGGGATGTGAATTTTAACGAGGGCTCCAGGTGCTACTGCTGCCCTTCCAGTCTGAGTACCGCGGGGCTCACAATAGCAGTCCTGCTTCTCCTGAGCGGTGGGCTTTGGGCGTTGCTGGCAGGATGTGTGGATTCAGTGGGTTCTCCCATCTTGCTGCATTTCTGCGGTATCTGTGATATTAGTTAAGATGTTAGGCGGGGTTAGGACACGGGACAGGAGCATCACCCGTAATGGTTTAAGATGACAGAGCTGGTGCATTTTTATGTAATTAGAGTCCATATTTGTTCATTATTTTCTACTTAGCTAGATCTATACTTCAAGTAGATGTAGGACATAATACGTGAATATTGTGTATGTATAATGCAGATGTGCCTATCCATGCACATTCAATACCTTATAATAATGTGGTATACCAGATTTTTAATCAAAGCATCCCTTTGTCAGGGTGCAAAACTAATTGTGTTGTTGTGTGTTGGAGGTCAAAGTTGTTATAATAAAGCATCCATCTTGGAGCTTTTTAGAGGAACCTGTTTATAAAAAGGTTAAAGTGGGTAATTATCACACCCTAATTTACAACTACTTGGCAATAAGAGTTGCTTTTCAATGAACCATTAATTCATGATCCGCTGCTCCACGCTGCAGGATTCTTCTTGACTAGGTTGGGAAATGTAATTAATAAATGATAGGATTATTTATGGTTCACGGTGCCAGATTGG
Source organism: Micronycteris hirsuta (assembly GCA_004026765.1). NCBI lineage: Eukaryota > Metazoa > Chordata > Mammalia > Chiroptera > Phyllostomidae > Micronycteris > Micronycteris hirsuta. The sequence goes on from PVJI01022025.1 coordinate 9,959, forward strand.
GAAATACAATGATATACTAGAATGAGCTAAAAGTGATTCTCGCAAGCAGCCTAGCAGAGTTTAATCCATGGATTGAATTGTCATATCACTTGATATAGTGAAGTGAGTTCCAGATGAAATTCACAGGATGTTTCTGAATGTTGACATCACTCTTTTTTGATGTCAACAAAAAAAAGGTGGGAGGTGAAAGGAAGCAGTCATGCTCCTTCCAAATCAGAGTCAGGGAGCATCCTGTCCGTCTTATTCTGGGGGTGTCTGGATGGATTTTTTGGAGGGAGGAGGGTAGAGGGATGTTCATGTGATTGCCTAATACAGGAATTCTCTCTACGTGCCGGCTCCCAAACGTAAATTAGGACTCAGATTATAATCATAACAAGAAAGAAATCTGACATGCTCAACAAATGTGCCTTCATATAATCAAATAAAAACAGATTAGCCTGTGCTACCAAGTTTTTCCCAAGGTGACTTTTTTTAATAAAAACAAATATTGATAATGTTTGTTTTCCAAGCCCCTCTCGACACTGGCACTTGGTAAGCAACACGTGTCATTGAAAATCCGGACTTGTTTTGACCGCATGAGAAGCCAGAGCTCGAGCCTGTCTCTCTGTGGGCTGTCCGGGAGGACTGGAAACCGTCCATAGGGTTTGCATAGTTTCACTGGGAGGACTGGAAACTGTCCATAGGGTTTGCATAGTTTCACTGGGAGGACTGGAAACCGTCCATAGGGTTCACATAGTTTCACTGGGAGGACTGGAAACTGTCCATAGGGTTCGCATAGTTTCGCCTGGGAGGACTGGAAACTGTCCACAGGGTTCGCATAGTTTCGCCTGGCTAAGACCGGTGTTACTGCCTGCCCCGAAGTGACAATGACCACAGCAGGGACAGCAGCTGCAACGATTCATGGAGTTTGTGGTTGTGCCAAGCGTTTTGCTGTGTCTTTACTATTTGCATGGTCCGTCCATACCATACTCTGGAAGGTAACTGGTGCTAGTTCAGGCCTACATGAGGAATTTGGGCTCAAAACTTAAGTGATATGTCCAGGGTAGCACAGTTTGTGTGGAACAGGATAAGTCAGGCTCAGGATCCCAGAGCAATGACCCCATCTGAGAATACAGTAAAACGAGCCACTCCCTACACAAAGCACTTCTTCTTACACTTTTACAGCCCCAAGAAGGAGGCCTTACGTTATTTATATTTATATTTTGTCAGTGGTGGTAAAGAGAGGGTCCCTGAGTAGTGGGAGATGACAACACTACAAAGGAGAAGGCACGCACTGGCTGGTGGTGTCCCCTTGTCCATGGTTCATGGAAGGAACTGACAGGAAGTTGCCCAGCACCCTAGTTAAGTCAAGTCTTTATCCAGGTCGGTAGTTCTTAACCCTTTCAGACCCAGTACTCCCCTTTATTACAAATACTTGAGAAACGGGAATGTCCCATTTCTACCTGCAGTGGGCTGAATAGCACTCTTCCCCTCTATTCACGTCCAACAGAAGCTTCTGAATGTGACTTTATTTGGAAATAGGTCTTTGCGATACAATTAGTTAAGGTAAGATCATACAGGAGTAGGGTGGGTCCTTATAAATGGAAATGTATGTGAGGGTCCCACTGGAAAACTCAGAGGGCAGATCTTATTTCTGTGGACTCTGAAGACACAGGTCTCTGTTACCAAGTACCGGAGCACACCCAGCGTGATGACAGTCAAACCAGCCCTGCTCGTCTCCAAACGCCCTTCTCAGAATGTGCAGCAGCTTTGCTGAGAACCATGGACCCAGGCACTGTCCTTGGTACCAGGACACGCTCACCGTCCCCTGCAAAAACATCTGTGAGATACTGTGGGGTTTGGAATTGTGCAGGCTGCTCAGGCATAACATGTAAGGGTGGATGCATGCTTTTCTTTTGTTCTGGCACTACTTGAAAATTCTTTTGGGTAGAGTGACTTATCAGATGGGGCATGGTCTTAGGCGATGGTACAGCTAGTGAGAGCATTTTCCTACTTCCTAAAAGGCAGATTCAGGCCAGGCAAAGCGATGCTCAAAGCTCCCAGGCCTGGTGTCTCCAAAGATGGGGCTCCAGAGATGCAATTGCAGAGCCTGGGGTGTTGGCATATGTAGGGTTACCGTGTGAGTTTTGAATTGGCACTTCCAAATCCTATTCTGAGAGGAGAGCCTTAGACATGTATCCATTTCTCTCCATCTATGGTTTGAATCCTCTGAACAGAGGAGTTGGCTTTCCAGTGACAACATGGGCCCCATGCTGTGTTGAATCCCCTTACATGACACACATGGCATTTGTGGGGTTTTGGGCTTTACAATAAACTGACAAGGTAAATATGGCCATCATCTCCTTTTCCAGTTGGATCTGAGACACAGAAGTTAAATGTTTAACAATTCCACACTAACACTTCTAAGTATCCGAGATAGTACCTGTGCCCGACCACTATGCTGTTTGGATGGCACCGCAGAATTTTCTGGATCCTTGTTTGTACTTAACAAACATAAAAACATTCTTCTCTGACAAAGCTAAGAATCCCAAATGCCTTTATGTCACAAATAGTTACGCTTAATTTCGAATTGTTCAGGTATAAATGATACTCCTTGGGAATCAGATGTCGATTTCCATTCCTTCCTGACTTGTTAGTATTTTCACAAGTTTATTCTTTAGCAACTCTATCCAAATAGGGGCCACAGCTGGAGAAATAAAATTAGAGTCTTTAATGACATTAGTTCTTAAAGTTCTGGTAAAATTGTTGATGGGTGATGAAGCATACCTGTGACAAAAATGGGTGGCTGGGATTTGATTTAGTCACGCCCTCCCTGTTCTTGTAGAATTGAAGGTTTAGATGCCCTAAGTACAATTTTATGTAATAAAATAACTTGCAGCATTTTTGACAGACAGAGCAATATTTCTTTACCCCAAAGTCTATCATTATGGCTTTTGAGCTTCACTTAATATTTTGAATAATGAAATAGAAGGATCTTTGTTTGGCAGCCTGAGAGAGGAACATTACTGAAAGATGAAAGTGCCGAAGTTAATCAGGCTGAATAGCACTGACATTTGCAAGAAGAGATTGCCAGTGAATTAGGATAGAGGAGATGTTCTTCAAGTTGAACAGATTCTTCTGTGAATTTAAAGGGAGAAAAAAATGTTAAAAGCACAATTAAGTTTTCCTGGAAGTATTTTTCCCCATGGAATTGAATTTCTGCCTCTGATTCCAAAATGAGTGTACCACAATGCCACTGTTCTCTAAGCAACTTAGAGGTGAGGGAATTAAAGAAACAGTTTGGAAGTCTTTTGCTGTATATTTTTTACTGAATTCATTTTTTTATTAGAAGAGCTATTCGAGTCTCATTTCTGTCCAACACCCAGTTGTTACTTAGGTTTAAAAACGATCTAATAGAGAGGTAACTGTCTGTTCACCCCACGTGAGCTTCAGCATTAAGGCTGGAGCCTCCGTGTTTTCCTGACGTTGGCTGATACTTTGGAGCTTCTGTTTTAATTTGGATTCTTGTTTTCAGGTAGGAGATTCAATTCTGTCAATTAAGGCAGAACACCTGCTTTTTCTCTGATTTTTCAGTAGATTTACATTTTGAAAAGCAAAGCAGATGCTTGAATTTTGTTGCTTTATAATGAAATGGAAAATTGTCAATGTCACCAAAGTGATTGAAAAATTTCCAAAATGAAGTTGAATTCATGAAATGTTATGAGGCTGTGAGACCAAAATTCCAACGTGGCTTTCAAGGAGAGATTCAGCCAGGGAGCTTTAGTGGTAGAATTTGGAGACTGATTCCTTATGTACCAACACCCTAGGACTTTATGGATTTCCAGAAAGAGTTTGGAAATAAAAGTGTTAGGATGCAATTTTATGTAGTATGTTTAATATAGCAGTTGTGAATAGCAGATTGTCAGGAACTCTTAGGAGTACTATTATATCTGTGATTCTGGAGCCAGCAAGAGAGAGATATGGAAAATTGCAGCAATTATAGTCCCATCTCATTGATTAATGCCGATTGCAAAATAGTCGCAAAAATATTGGCATGGCAGCTTTAGTCTGTTTACCTAATAACGTTCATGCCAATCAAACCAGATGTAGCAAAGGAAGGCATTAAAACAACAGAGGCATCCCCATTCATCATTTCGGTGTATGGGACTTAATGTTTATAAGACAGACACTGGCAAATCTCTCCTGAATGAATCTCTGCCCACATCCGATGTTTAATTTGCAATCACTGTTTCTTGGCTTAATCACAGGACCCAAAGAATATTAACTTTAAAATGCTATATGTTTTGATATGTTAAAAACAGCTGTTGAATTTGATGGTCCTACTAAACATATAGAGAATCATTGGAAAGACAAAACCTGAAAGGCAAATAACTTCTTCCCTGGAAAGAATAATTAGTTCAGGAATTATGTTTCTATTTATATACCTTCTCACCAAAATTGAAAGGTGGTACTTTGATGAATTTCCTGAGCCTATGAGAGTCGTTTACATTTCCAGGTTTTAGGTTTTATTTTCCTGGGTCTTGTTTCACAAGGGCACCTGGCCCATATAAAATCATGTGGGGACACTGGAGCCCCGTCATTATGTCCTCTATCTGTTCTTGTCCTATAACTGTTCTTCATTTGTTCTGTAACTTGTCCATAGCCTTATGCAGAGATGCTTTTGATCAAATACAAAACTGTAGAAATAAAATTCACAGCATTTGCAAAGCTTTCCTCACTTATCTTGCTTTTCTGCCCCTGGCTCCTGCCCCTGTATTAATGTTAATATACGTTCGTGTTGATCCGGGAGTGACAGGGGTTTGGAAAGATAATGAGGTGGCTTTCTTCTTGATCTTTAGGTGGTAATTGTAGGACATTGCTATCTCTCTGAAAAAGTTCCTCCTAAAGTTGCAAATCTACTAGAGGTATTTGGATGGGATGCAGGAGGAGTGAGAGTAAGTTTTTGAACACATGGTGGTATCCAAACTCAGGGAAAACTCATTAAAACCCTAGTACTTTGTTTTTGACTGAAAGCTAAGAATAGAGCAACTGTGAACAAGAATTAAGCCCGTCTTGTAACTACAAATTTATAAATAGCCAGTGTCCCCCAAAGAGGATTGGATGTAAATAAAACCAGCAGCCTGTATTTCGCCTAGCAGTGACAGCACAGCTACCCACCTACAAAGCTGAGGTAAGGTATACTTAAGCTTTGGCACTAGGGAGGCAGGCAGAAATGTAGAAAGTAAATGACTGGGCTCCCCCTATCCTTCGGCCTACTGCCTGCTCCTTTCCAGCTTGGTTATCTGCTCCCTGACAGCCAGTAGGAAGCCCACCTGGACCACAGCAGTTCCCTCCTTAAACCACTGAACTCCTACTCATCCCTCAAGAGCCATTTCACCTGTCACTTCTTCCATGAAGCCTTCCTGGATTTCTGCAAAACTGAGTGAATTGCTCTCTCTGCTTTGCTCTTAAAGTACTGTATTCATATTTCTGTTACATTGTTTACCCCTATTAATTCATCTACCTGTGCACTGCCCACATGGCAAACAGCTTGAGGCAGGAGCTCTTCCTTGCTCATCTTTTGTGCCTAGAACTTAGTGTTTATAAATACACAAATGAGTTGACCCACTCAGGAATGGTTACTAATATCATTAACTAGGAAGTTTAAAGACAATGGCTGAGAACTATCTATATATGAGGTCTTTCCAGAAGGTATCCAGCCATGTAATATGAAAAATAGACATTTGTTGAAGAAGATACAAGATACAAGAAACATTGTACATAGGACAATGATGCTTCAGTCCCCTTCAAAGTAGACACCTTGGGACCTCACACAGTTCTCCCAGTCACCATCAGCTGCCCTGTTGTATTTCCTTGAATCTCATCAACAGTCTGAAATCTCTTTCCTTTCAAAGGTGATTTAGTTTTGGGAAGAGCCAGAAGTCACAGGGTGCCAAATCTGGGCTGGAGGGGGGCTGAGTCTCCTGGGTAATTTGATGTTTCACCAAAGAAAATGCATGAGATGTCATGCATGAGTTGGCACATTGTCATGATGAAGCTGTCAATCACTAGTTGCCCATAGCTGCAGCCTTGTGAATCATCTGAACAGTTTCCATGTAGGGAAGTTCAAGCTTGATGCAAAATCTGATGCAGATTTGTTGCTCTCTGCTCACTCAGTCATTTTCAATGCGATGGCCACACAGTACACATGCTTACTCAACAGTGTCTTTCACCCCCACTGGCTAGTACGATGAAGTCGTCATTGTTCGTGCATGCGCATTCCAGTCCACTCTCCTTGGCTGTCAAGTTACATCAATGTCGTGCAAACCGTTCTCATTATATTAACACAGCTGAACTTTTTCCAGACAGACTTCATATGTGTATATTTCCTAGACCTGCTCTCTGTCCCTCCCTAAACTCAAGCTCTGGTTTTCTCTCTGAGTCCCAGTGGCTTCAAAGAAGTCATGTAGTAGCCCTATGTTGAGCTGAAGACCCAGCGTTTGCTTATTACAAGGACTAAATGAGGTACTGCAAATAAAGCACCTTACCATAGTGCCTGGAATATACTAAGTGTTCAGTAAACATTAGTGGTTATAAGTGGACCTAATATTATTACACGCCTTGAGACAATGCGGCGAGTAGGCATAAACTCTGTTATATGAGAGCAACATCAGCTAACACTTTCCTGGTACTTATTATGTTCCAGGCACTGGTTCAAGTTCTTTGCACAGATTAAGTCAATGATGTTCTTGGTGGTGCTCTGATGCTTCCATTACACTTGAGCATACTGAGACTCGGAGAAGGTTAGTAACTTGCTAAGATCTCTCAGCAAGTAAAAGGCAGATCTGGGATTCAAACCAAGGCAATGTGAATTTAGCATCCATAATATATAAAATAACTTTTTAAAAAAATTATATTTTATTGATTATGCTATTGCAGTTGTCCTGATTTTTCCCGCTTAGCCACCCTTCCACCTAGCTCCCCCACCCCACTCCCTCGGGCAGTCCCCCACCATTGTTAATGGCCATGGGTCATGCACATAAGTTCTTTGGCTACTCCATTTTCTACACTATACTGTACATCTGCATGGCTATTCTGTAACTACTTATTTGTAGTTCTTAATCCCCTCAACTCTTCACCCATTCCCTCATAGTCCCTCCCATATGGCAACCAAAAAACCCTCTCCATATCCATGATTCTGTCTCTGTTCTTGTTTGCTTAATTTGTTTTTTAGATTCAGTTGTTGATGGATATGTATTTATTGCAATTTATTTGTAGTTTTGATCTTTTTCTTAAATAAGTCCCTTTAACATTTCATATAATAATGGTTTGGTGATGATGAACTATTTTAGTTTTTTCTTGTGTGGGAAGCTCTTCATCTGTCTTTGATTCTAAATGATGTCTTTGCTGAGTAGAACAATCTTGGCTGTAGGTCCCTGCTTTTAACAACTTTGAATATTTCTTGCCAATCCCTTCTGGCCTGCAAAGTCTCTCTTCAGAAATCAGCTGACAGTCTTATGAGAACTCTCCTATAGGTAAGGAACACTTTTTCTCTTGCTGCTTTTAAGAATCTTTATCTTTAACCTTTGACATTGTACTTATAATGGGTCTTGGAGTGAGCCTCTTTGCATCCATCTTGTTTGGGACTCTCTGTGTTTCCTGGACTTGCATGTCTATTTCCTTCGCCAAATTAGGGAAGTTTTTTTTTTTTTCCATTATTTTTTCAAATAGATTTCCAATTTCTTGCTCTTTCTGTCATCTTTCTGGCACCCCTATGAGGTGAATATTGGACTTCTTGAATTTGTCCCAGAGGCTGCTTACATTATCCTTATTTTTTTGGATTTTTTCTTCTTGTTCTGATTAGTTCTTTTTTGCTTCTTTATGTTTCAAATCATTGATATGATTCTCGACTTCATTCACTTAATATTTCCCTGTAAATTGTTCTTTATTTCAATTAGTGTATTCTTCATTTCTGACTAGATATTTTTTAAGCTGTTGCAGTCCTCACTAATTTCCTTGATCCTTATAACAAGTGTTTTGAACTCTGCATCTGATACATTGCTTATCTCTGTTTTGTTTAGTTATTTTTCTGGAGCTTTGTTCTCTTTCATTTGGCCCACGTTTCTTTGTCTCCTCATTTTGGCAGCCTCCCTGTGTTTGTGTCTATGTATTAGGTAGAGCTGCTACAACTCCCTGTCTTAGTAGCATGGCCTAATGTAGTAGGTGTCCTGTGGGGTCCAGTGGCACAGTCTCCTCTATCACCCAAGCTGGGTACTCAAGGTGTGCCCTTCATGTGGGTTGAGTGTACCCTCCTCTTGTAGTTGAACCTTGATGACTATAGGAAGGTCAATGGGAGGGATTTACCCAGGCCAGTCAGCTGCAAGGACTGGCTATTACCACTGGCTGCAAACTTTTTAACTGCCTACCATATTTAAGGTGTTCTAGGTTATACATGTAAGCATCAGCTGTGCTGGACATAAATGATTTCATTAGAGTTCAGGCCAAAGTGCTTTTACTAGAGATTAGGTCAAACAAGTTGAGCTTTTTTTGAAAAATTTTGTTGGAATATAACAAAGTGCATTATAAAGTGCATTATTGAGGGTCCTAAAGAACTTTTGTTTTTGTGGGTTATATCCGTGGTATTGACTACATTAGAAATTAAAACAAACATTTGTGAGATTTCTAGTCAAGGTGGCAGCGTAGGCAGACATGGCTCACCACTTCACACAACCACATCAAAATTACAACTAAAATATAGAACAACCATAGCTCAGAACCATCAGAAATAAAGTTGAATGTAAGTCTGACAACTACGGAATCAAAGAAACTGCATCCATCCAGACTGGTAGGTGAGGCTCGGATACAGAATGGGCTGATCCCTCACCTGAGTGTGGTAGATAAAATTAGGAAGGGATATCTCAGGAGCCAGGAGTCCCAGCCCCACACCAGGCCCCCAGCCCAGGGTTCCAGTGCCGGGAAGATAAGTGCCCACAACTTCTGGTTGCAAAAACCAGCAGGGATTGAGTTGCTGAAAGAAACTTCTGGAGCCCCAAGGAGTTCCTCTTAAGAATTCACACATGAACTTACCTATTCAGACCCACTCCCTCTGAGCTCTCGCACTGGGGTAGCAGCTTGAAAAGCACCAGTGGTATATAGGGAAAAACTGAAGTGTCTGCCATCAAGGGGAACAATGGCCATTGTCCCTTTTCTAAACCCTCCCCCTACAGACCCAGCAAGCTTTTGTCACATCTGAGACTCCATCAATCTGGCTAACACTGTTTGACCTGCCTTGGAGATGCCCGGAGGCTCTGCCCCACCCAACATAAGGGCCCACCCAAGCTGCTTTTCCATATGAATGGCTAGTTTTGGCTCATGTTTTACTACTTCCTAAATCTTTCAAACAAGCAACAGCTGGCCTCAGTGAGCTGCAGGTCTGGCACTAGCAGCAGCCAACCTGGATTCACAGCTTGGCTTTGTCTGAGAATCTCTAAGCCCAGCACAAGTAGCAGCCATCAAAGATTGCTTTGTAGCACAGGCAGAGTGCCCTGGGAAAAACACCTTGGCCTGCATCACCTGGGGAACCCTAGAGTCTGTGCACCCAGTGGACAGCTACAGACCATGTTGGAGTACCACCATCTTGCCCCTGCACAGCCGATCCTCCGGAGGATGGTGTAAGAATGGGTGACGACCTGAGGATATTAAGGAGTACAAATAGGTAGTTACAGAATAGTCATGGGGATACAAAGGACAGTATAGGAAATGGAGTAGCCAAAGAACTTATATGCATGACCCATGGACATGAACAATGGTGGGGGGAATGTCTGAAGGACTGGGGCATGCTGGGTGGAGGGGTGGCTAAGGGGGAAAATCAGGACAACTGTAACAGCATGATTAATAAAATATAATTAAAAAATAAAAAAATTGAAATTTTATTTATTAATTCATTTATAAATTATAATGGTCAACCAATTTTACGGTAATATAATTAACATTTTTTCTGATACATAACTATATTTCCTCAGATAAAAAACAGTAAGAATAGTGACTTTTTTTTACATTTTTGCAAATTTCTTTGATGTCTGGCTTAATGAAGACAGCTGGATTTTCACTCTTCTTTTGCCTTCAGTCTATTATAATCTGCTGTTTTGGTTGAAGGAAATGAAGAAAATCCAGCCTCATACAGATATGTATTTGGGAAGGGAGGAGTACGTTAATAGCCTTTTCAGCTAATTGTGGATACTCTTCTCTGATATAACACCAAAACTGCCGAAGTGCCTTAAAGGTTGCAATGTGGAATCTGAGACCGTATCGATGACTTTTCATGCTCTGTTCTACTAAAATCTGTTACTTTTTGAATGGATCTTACTTACCCAAATAGGATTTTGTAATATCATGCATCGGTCATTGGGAAAAAAATGATGTTTTTCAGTTATGCAGATCTTCCATATATTCACGGATTTCATCATCTAATACTCAAAGTTCACATTTATTAAAAATATCACCCATGTTGACAGAGACATCTTTAAGCACTGTGAAGGTATCAAGTTCTTCAAGGCCAAAACAGATTTTACAAAGTTTGAGATTTCTTTTGAAAACTCAAATTTTATCCTTGACAATAAGTACTCTTGACCATTTTCCCTGAAGTAACAAGGTTTCTTTGCACATTTTCAAGAAAAGGTCTCTGGATTACCCAAGCCTCCGCTGGTCTGGGTGTTGATTTTTCACGGAAAACTGATGTTCCACAGAAAAGAGTGCCTGAGCTGCCATAACTCCAGAAGCCACACGCGTTATTTTTCCTTAAGACACTCCCACCTTGGGATGAGGCTGGATCTTTGTGTGCGCGGGTCACACGGAGCGCCAGAAAGACCTGTGCTGCAGGGCTGAGCTTTTGTAAAACTAATATGCAATGAAGGCAGGACATTCTTGAGTGACAGTAGCTTTCTCTCTTTAACTCCGAGCACAGTGGCTACCAATCCCATGGTGACCACTGGAGTTTGGAGTCACATCTCATTTTGTGCTGAGGCACCAGGAGCTTGCCCACCTGATGTGAAGAGATATTTCTCTCCTAACCTGCGGTCGTGGACTGAATTTTGTCTGCCCCCGAAAGATATGTTGAAGCCCCAGCTCCCAGTACTGCAGTGTGTGACCTCACTGGGAAACAAGGTCCTCGTAGATATAATTAGTTAAAATGAGGTCGTACTGGGGTAAGGTGGCCCTAGTCCAATGACTAGTGATTTATAAAAAGGAAACTTTGGGCACAGAGAAGAGAACACCATGGGAAGACTGCAGTTGTGCTGCCACAGCCAAGGAACCACGAGAGGCCTTGGTGAGTTCCTTGTAAAACTAGCCTGCAGAGGGAGTACGGCCCTGCCCACACCTGATCTGGGACAGCCGCCTCCAGGACTGTGAGAGAATCAAGTTCTGTGGTTTCAGCTGCTCTGTCTGTGGTACTTTGCTACAACAACCATAGTACACTAATACACCGATCTACAGAGAAATATTCTAGAGCACATAATATATTTATTCATGCAGTGGTAATGTTTGACAATCCTCCAGATATAGTTAGCAAGTTTAAAATTATTTATTTTTTTTGCTTACGCATTTTTCCTTGATTCACAAACTTTTCTTAACTGAATGTGTTCATTCACATAAAACTGAAGTGCTTCCTCTATTCACCAGCGATTCTCAGCTTTTTTATCTTTGCCTTCATTTATTATTATTCTTTCAGAGATTTTGTAAAAGCCTTTTAAAAAATAAACCTTATCCAGCTTTTATATCCTGCCCTGGAGAAAATAAACTCATCCCTGATTCCTGAGGTGATTGGCTGCAGGACAAGAATTCTTATAGGCGGTTTATGGTCATCGTTATTTAATACCAATTTCAGTGCTTTCCAGTTCCTGTTCAGCTACAGTTGTATCTCTGCGCTAGTTCAGTAATAGAGAGAGAGGGGCTGGATGCAGAGCAGGCCTAAGGGCCTGTGCTCCTCTCTCTCCCACCCTCCCCTCGAACAGACTAGTCGCTTTGAAAGCTGCACATGCCCCAAACACAGCAACAGAATCATGCTTGGTCTGCAAATTTCCCGCTAGGCTTTTCAATAATGTCCAACTGCAAACCAAGGAAAGCCAGAAGAGCTAGAATGACTTGATCTTGTCACCTTGTCCAGGGTTTTTGGAAATTTTCCTGAGTTTGCTGTGCTACCTAGTATCCTAGGCAGTCTCTTAGAAAGATGAGTCCTCAAAGCTCCTGATGGGACCAGCATCCAGCTGGTTTGTAGTTTCAAATTCTTCTTTTTCCCCTTCGAGCTGGTGCTGCAGTGCTGGTAAACATTTTATGGCAGGCATTTGGGGGAAGATTATTAAGAGCTTTGATGCCGCTAGTACCTTTTATAGCCACTAGGGGAGACTCACAGTGGTTAATTAAAATGTTAATAAGATTTATAGAGGATTAAAGAGAAAATGTATGCAAAAATTTGGAGTGAAGGAAAAGTAAGGCCACAGGAAAATGTCAGTGATTCCTGGGAGACACCCCTAAGTGAGGGGAGGGCTTCAGCCCCTCGACTGCAAGTGCCTCCTTTCCCCAGCCACCTTCTCTCCACGGTCAGAGCTGTTCAGAGACGAGGTTTCCACAGGCTGGTTCCTGGGTGGAGACTTGTCCACGGTGTTAGGGAGGTGGAGGGAGCCGCAGGGGCAGGGGCTGATCTCAGCTTTGGGGGCAGGCAAAACTCACCGAGCCTTTGGGGCATGGCATCTTTGGAACTGTTTTCTGAGCATTGTTTCAAATCAATGGTTTAATTAGACCCGAGTGACATTTTCATTTACGTGATGTGAGATGGCCTTGGAGTTGATGCACATCAAGATGTCTCAATTATGCCCAAAGTCAAAACAGCACCAAATGTTTTCCAGGGGGAAAAAAAAAGGCAAACCTGTGTAACTCCTAAGGCATCAGGAGCTTGCTGCTGTAGCCAATGGTCTGTAATCGTGGGTTTGTCAGAAAGTAGTATTGATTTCTTATGAAGGCACGTCACGCAACGTGTACACAGAAGGAGCTTAGAAGTCAAGGGTTTTAAATTCCACATTCAGGTGGAGAGGGAAGCAAAACTGTCAGAAACTTAGCAATTAGACCATAACATGAGTATAGGTGAAGGGTAAGGCCTGTGGCCAGTCGCAAGAGCCTGGGAAGATGGTAGAGGGCATTGTCGCAGCTGGGTGCGCCGTTCAAATGTGCTCATTGTTTCACACGTTTCTTGGTATTGCATTCGTTGGTGAAATGAGCTGCCATTGCCTGGAAGCCTGTGACATTGACCCGATGGGCACCTTTTTCCTGATACTGCCCAGTGGGAAGCTCTGAAGGCAGCAGGGGCACAGTTTATATCAAAATCACCAGACGCTCGCCTCTGGGTCAGTAGAAGAAACTGCACTATAGTCGGAAGAGCTGGGATCTGCGTGGCTCATACATGTTATAGACACATGGACCAGGATAATTTGCTTCATTCCCAGTTTTCCTGTTTTTAATATGAGAGCAACAACATGCCCCACCTCCTTCACAAGGTTGTCCTAAGGCACCAAAGAGAAAGGTCTAGAGTTAGACCGTGATGCGTTCTGTAGTCAGATGTGTGTGGGTGGGTAGGTGGGAGTGTCCATTGATCTTTACTCTCACTGGGTGTTCCTTCAATATTTATTCTTTCAATCTATGCTTCTGCATGTAACTAATGTAACTGTATCTGTCCTGGGTTCTCTGATATAACAATAAGGCCCCAGTTCTACTCAGGTTCTCCATGGCTGTGGAATTTCAATGAACGTTCTCCAGAGCCATAGTCTCCTGTCCAGACCCACATACGTGTTTGTCCCTGGCCTATGCTGAAATCCCTTTTCGGGTCAGAGAGTCAGGCAAACTTTGTTATACTGAGAACTCTCTCTTTGTGTTGCTCAATCAGTGCTGACCACCTTGGATATTACCAGCACATGTCCCCACCTTTTCTGCAGGGTCCCTTTGAGGGAAACTCCTGCCTGCTCCTCCTCCTCTGGTCTCTCTGCCTGGCCCTCCCTTAATGTTCTGGAGTCTTCGTACTGGCCTTGATCAAAGTCTTATTTTTGCAGCGGTGTCTTGCCCTGTGAGACTCACAGCACACACACGTCCATAAAAGAGACGCCATTGACCCATCAGGGAGCTATAAAACTTGACTCTAAAGAACCGGGAGAAGGCTTGCAGAAGTTTGTTTTTAATAGTAAATACTTGGGTAAAACCAATCACAATGCACATTTGTGTTGCAAAGGTGGAGCAAACGTGGGGTGAAATGCATAATGGAGAGGTGATGTTAGGTACCCTTCAAAAAGGAGTTTGATATGGAAACATGTTTGTTGATGTGTATAGAAAGGGTTGTCATTTAAAATTTTGCCATTTTCATAACAATGTTACTGCCTGGGCACAGTCATGCAGTGGACTGCCTGCACTCACAGGAGGGAATATACACCACTGGGTCCTTTTGAGCGTGGGACCAGGCTTGTCCCACAGGGCCACCTCGTCAGCCCTCCGTCTGGAACAAGAAGCAGAGGGGGCTGGAACAAACACAGGTTTCCATAGCTGCGGTATCTAGTTGTCGTGACTGGGGCCAAAGACCTACTTTCTAGCTACTTCATTTGCATATTTACCTGGCAGGCCGTAGTGAGTCCCCCAGAGACAGCGTCATCTCTTTTCCCAGACAGCATTTATCCATTTTTTCCCTGTCATTCCCTATGGTGAATGCATCCAGACCCTAATAAAGTCCCCTTCCTTCTTCACAGTTCTGCAGCCTCAGTACTTTTAGACGTAAGGCTCTTAAACTCAACATCCTGCCACCCTTAGGGCATTGACGTTTTAGGGAAGACCATGGGTTTCCTGAAACTGTGTGCAGTTTTGGTGTGTGTATATATTTTCTGGGGAGAAATCCAAAACTATTATCAGATTCTCCCAAATGTTCAGAACATGCTTTAACATAGGGGGTATTCTGTCATCTGTGGTTCTATATCTCGAATCTCAAGGTTTTAGGTCAAAATTTTGTGGATCTAAGAAAAGATGATAGGCAGGAAGGAGGAGATGCTGGATATGGTCCGTGTCTGTTAGTTTTATATGACAACTTGGCTAGACCCTGCTTCCCAGATATTTAGTCAAACACCAGTCTAGATATTGCTGTGGAAATATTTTTTAGAAGTGATTAACATTTAAATCAGTTGACTTTGAGTGGAGCAGATGGCCCTCCCTGATGTGGGTGGGCTTCATACAATTAGTGGAAGGTCTTAACAGAAAAGGACTGAGGTCAACCCTCAGAAGAGGCAATTGTATCAGCAGGCGGCCTTCAGGCTTTAACTGCAATGAGAGCTCTTTGGGTTTCCAACCTGCAGCCTGCCCTGCAAAATTTGGACTTGCCCCCACAATCTCCTGAGCCAAATCCTTAAACTAAAGATCTCTCTCTCTCCCCCTCTCCCTCCTTCCCCTCCCCTGCCTCCATTCCTCCCCCCTCCCACTCCCCCTCCTTCCCTCCTTGTGTATGTGTGTTTCTTTACAAACACAAACACCTATTTGTTCTGTTTTTCTTAGTAATTACTAATTGCTAAGTATTTCAAAATAACCCTGTGGAGTGGTAATGGACCAATTCTGTGGCCAGAAAGAATACCAGGGTCAGTCTGAACCTCTGCCTTCTTTCCTTGTAATTCCTAGTGGGGTAGGGAGTGATTGCATGCTTCAGTTCCTGTGCAGTACTGGTTACCTTCATTAGGGTAGAATTTGTTCTGCCTAAAGCATTAAAAGTATCAAAGTATGCTCATTTCCTGCTTTGTCTGTATAATTTTTTCTCTCTCAGGCTTTCCCTAGTTCCATTTTGAGCTTTCTTTTCTATACTTCACTTTAAAGTGAAGAAGAGTGAGCCTGACTGGACTGGTGGGGAGCCTTTTGGAGGCTCCATCTCCTCTGAAACTTGGCCTCTGTTCCGTATGCACAAGGCTGCTCGCTTCCTCTCCCATTTTGGACCTGGCAGGAGGCAGCGCCTCCCAGGAGAGCCTTGCCATCCCATTGGGTCCTCTGGTCATGGCG
>PVJI01022026.1:0-26037 GCA_004026765.1 Micronycteris hirsuta
AACACAGCTCCAGCCAGTGAAACATTAGTAGAAGCCAGCTGGTAAAGATGCCTCCTCAGCTCTCCCCTCCTTCTTTCTGTCTTGACTATGGATGTGACAGTTGCACTTGCAGAAGTCATCTTGGCATTATGAGGGAAAAGCCAAGAAAATGGCTCTAACATCTCTCAGCTCCTGGAGTGACCGCAGCACTAGCAAGCCATTCCCTCAGAATTCTTTTTATGTAAAACAAAACAAAACAAAACTCAAAAACTTCTAACATGTTTAAGCCATGGTTATTCGGGTTTTCCATTATTCAATCAGGAGATAATCAACAGTATTGAATGCTATGGGGATGTGTGTCTGTGAGGACACTTTATGTAACAGAAAAGGCAACTTGTGTTAATGGAAAACTTGAAGAGATTTATTGGTTCACATAACTGGAAAGCACGTGATTGGAATAGGCTTCAGGGCAAGTTTAATCCAGCTACTTATTGATATCACCAAGGACCTGGTTTCTTTTCATCTTTCCATGCCCGCCCTTGAACTAATTACTCTGGTAAAAAGGATAGGATCGTGCTGACTGGCTTTGGCCAGTCAGACCCACTCCTGGAAGTGTCAACCCCTACCAAATCACATGGTTATTTGACAATGAGGTCTACAAAGGACAATCTAGATGACATTATGAAGGGTGAAAGGAAGCTAGGTGAGCAAGAAATGAATGTCCACTACAGGTATTTATTCTGGGAGAGGGAGTATTCTGGGAGAGGGAGGTCATTGGACACAGTCATCAGAAGGTCATAGGCAACCTTTTGCAGGAAGGGCTGTGCCAGTTGTAGCAGGCTGTCCAGTAAGTGGAAGTGAGGAGGTACTCTTTCAAGAAATTTGCACCGTGAGGAAAAGATAAATAACACTATCTGGGGTAAGGAGGCAGGGTTAAAGGAAGTTTTCTTAGAATTGGAAGACTTACGTATAGCTTTAGGGTGGGAGGAGAAATATGCTAGAAAAGAAGGGTTTGGTGAAGAAAGAGAACAATGAAGATTCACAGAATACCTACTGAGAAATTCTCATGGAGGAAATGATAAAGACAACATGGCTGTGCTTGTAGGATACTGGTAAATGGTACACAGAGCCCGTCAAAATACTCTCCAGCCCTATTCCTCTTCTATCATTGTGTAACATATTACCACAAACTTACCAGCTTAAACCAACGCATTTATCTCAGTTTCTGTTTATCAGAAGTCCAGGCACAGTGGAACTGTGTTTTCTGCTAAGGGTCTCATAAGGCTGCATCATGGTGTCTGCCTACTGTCTTCCTTTTTGGAGCTTAGAGTTCTCGTCCAAACTCACTGGTCATTGGCAAAATTTGGTTTCTTGTGGTTGTAGAACTGAAGCCCCATTTGTGTCATAGCCATTGACCGGGGGCCTCTCACATCTTCTAGAGGCCACCCTTAGGTCCTTGCCACATGGCCCCCTCCATAGGCAGATTACAATATGGCTGTTCACTTTCTTCCTTGAAACCAGCAGGAGAGCCTCAGTGATGCCTTAGCCATTTTGACTTCTTTAGGGGCTTACTGATTAGGTCAGACCCACTTAAGATAATCTTTTTTTTTTTTAATGTTATATTTTGTGCTTTTTTTTTAGAGTTTATCTTTATTTATTTTTAGAGAGAGGGGAAGGGAGGGAGAAAGAGAGGGAGAGAAACAGCAATGTATGGTTGCCTCTCACATGGCCCTCATGGGGACCTGGCCCGCAACCCAAGCATGTGCCCTGACTGGGAATCGAACCGGGACCCTTTGGTTCCCAGCCCGCGCTCAATCCACTGAGCTACACCAGCCAGGGCAGATAATCTCTCTTTTGATAGACTCAAAGTTAACTGAGTAGGAATGGTTTGTGAATTTTACATTCACAAAATTCCTTCTCTCATACTACAGTCATAGAAGTAATATCTCATTGTGTTCTCCAATCCCATTCATGCTCATGAAGAGGGGATTGCTCAGGATGTGTAAAACAAGGAATGGGAATCCTTGGTCCTCTTAGAAGTCTGCTTACCACAACCACTAAATTCTCAAGGTTTTATGGAGAACTCATAAACAGCTGAAATTGTTTTCTTTCCTTCCCTACTTGGCCTGCTTGAGAGCAAACAATTGAGACTGACCTCTTTTGCCAGCTGCCACCAAATCATTTTACCCCAAAAATATGCAAACAAGACTCACTGTTTCCAGATCATCTGCAGTTTTCTTTTCTCTCTCTATTTTGTACATCCCTTTTTTGCTTTGGTTCCTGAGCAGCATTCTATTAACTGTTCTCTCTCATATGACCAAATCAATGTGCATATAGTGAACTAGATGCTTCTGAAATATTGTTGGATGATTTATTTCTGGAGATTCCACTGAGATATTGTCCACCTCAGTCCTAGAATCAGAGCCAACAGAAATAAGTTCCCTGAAAAAGCACTGCTATGGACTACATAGTTGCGTCCTCCTCAAATTCATATGTTGAAGCCCTATTCTCCAATGTGATGGTATCAGGAGGTGGGGCATTTGGGAGGTGATTATGTTTAGATGCAGTCATGAGAGTGGAGCCCCATGATGAAATTAATGCCTATAAAGAAAAGATCTCTCTCTCTCTCACACACACACACACATACACATATACACACACAGCAAGAGGGCAGCTATCTACAAACTGAAAAGAGGAGCAGGTTCCCATGGATCTGAATCAGCCAACACCTAGATCTTGGACTTTCAGTTTCTAGAATTGTGAGAACCAAATATCTGTTGTTTAAGTCTGTGGTATCTTGTTATAGTAGCCCAAGCTAACTTAGACAAACACCTTATGAGGACCTGGAACCCTTAAAGTCCCAGCTTACTTTTGCTTGGCTCCATTGGCCAGAAACGACATCAAGCCCTTTTTATATGTCATTTCCACTGAAGTCTTACAACTACTATGCAAGGTAGATATTTTTATAATTTCTTCCAAAAAGGGGAAGACTGAGATTCAGAGAAGCAAAGTGACTATCCCAATTTGCCTTGCTAGGCCCAGACCATGCTTTCTCTAGCAATCTGCCTGTCCATGGAGACCACACCTCTATGCCCTTGTGTCTATGGGGGACTTATTTTCATTATGGGTTTACATAAAAGGTAGCATGAGGTGATATTCTCTTCCAAATCCTCAGCTTTCATACTGTCTTCACCCCTCCACCAAACTACATGACCCAGGGTGTCTACATACTCCTGTGCTGAGTAGAGGTGTCTAAACAGCCTGCCCCAAGTCATCAGTCAGCTGAAGGCCAGGCGAGGCTAACTCTTCCTAAAGGCCCACCTAGGAAAAGCGAGCTATGCGGTAAAGGCCTTGACATGAGTGAGGCAGGGTGGCAGCAGTATCCACCAGTGTGTGTGAGAGCTGAGCAATGCCCACTTCCCTTCCATGGGTTGCTGCAGACAGTGGCTGGCCCTCCTGTAACCCAGGGCTTACTTACCTCTTTGGAGAAGTTATAATGCTGGCCCAGTTATCTATTAATACTCCCTGATTTGCATCCCTGTGTGTAGCCTACCAATCCTTCATAAGTAGGGCTGCCAGAGTTAGCAAATAAAAACAGAGTGCTGGTTAAATCTGAATTCCAGATAAAGAGTAAATAATTTTTTAGTATAATAATACCCCAAATATTGCATAGGATATTGAAATAGTATTTGTTGTTTATGTGAAATTCCAATTTAAGTGGCATCTGTATTTTATCTGGCAACTCTATACAGAAGTTTTAGCCAACAAGCAGAAATATTTAGGAAGAAAAGCATCCCATGGACAAAGATCCATCGTAAAACAGCTTTAAAGAGTCTGTACACAGGTAGCACACTCTCCTCCACCACAAATATACATTCTCTCTTTTGTTGTCTCTCATTTCTCCCCCCATTTCTCTCTCTCTCCTCCCCTATTCCTTCCCTCCCTCCCTCTGTCTGTCTCCTTCTCTCTTTGTCTCTGTCATGCGCGTGAGTGCGCACACACAGACACACAGACACACACACACACAGGGTTTTGCTTCCCTTTAAGTTAGTATGAACTTTGAGTCCCTGATAAAACTATCTCTGACCTAGACCTGACCTAAACCCCAGTCCTGTGTTGGGCCCTTACAACACCCATCATAAGACATGCATAGAGCCCGGCTGGTGTAGCTCAGTGGATTGAGCACGGGCTGGGAACCAAAGGGTCCCGGTTCGATTCCCAGTCGGGGCACATGCCTGGGTTGCGGGCCAGGTCCCCAGTGAGGGCCATGTGAGAGGCAACCATACATTGCTTTCTCCCTCTCTTTCTCCCTCCCTTCTCCTCTCTCTAAAAATAAATAAATAAAATCTAAAAAAAAAGACATGCATAGAAATGGTGGACACCAATTTCATATTGTGGTTATCTCTGGATTAGAGATGGGAGATGAATTGAGGAAGGAAGGTAAATGTGGCTTCATGTATCAGCACTACTTTTTTTCATCCTGTGTAGGAAGCACAAGTAAGTGTACTACATTAAAAACTTTTTATTCGGGTAAAATTCATATCACATAAAATTCACCATTTGACCCATTTTAAAGTATATCATTCACATTTAAAGTGTACAGTTCTGCCAGTTTTCCAAAGGGGTTACACGTCAGCTCTCTTCATCTGTCTTTTTTCCCATGGTCTGTTCATCTTCCAGACCTCAGCTGACACTCACCTTCCCAGAGAGCCCTTTCCTGGCCCCCCAAAGCCTAAGATGAGGCCTCTCTCTGACAAAGGCTCCCAGAGCTGCTACGTATATCTGTTGAACAAAATGAATGGTGAATAAATGAATGAGCTCAGAATGACTGAAAACCCCACAGAAAGCATCTCTACCTCTTGACTCCTTATTCTCTTCCCCTCACTGTGGGGGGAAGCTTGGGAGTCATGGAGAGTGGAATAAAAGAGTAAAAGAAAGCATCAGCTTCTGTCCTGGCCAATAGGGCTCGGTTGGAGTGTCCTTTTGTAACCGAAAGTTTGTGGGTTCGATTCCCAGTCAGGGCACATACCTAGGTTGAGGGTTTGATCTCCAGTCTGCACGCCTATCATCCCCTGTCTGGGTGCATGCCATCCCCAGTCTGGGTACATGGAATCCCAGGTCCTGGCACATACAGGAGGCAACCAATCAATGTTTCTTTCTCCTTTCCTCTTTCTGTAAAAGCAATGAAAAAAAATGCCTTCAGTTGAGGATAAAAAAATAAAATAAACCATCTGCTTCTGAGAAATTGCTAGCAGGGAGGCCAGGGCTGGGATGGAGGTGGGGGATACTGGAGGCTGTTCCACGTATCACCTAGGGGATCCAACCCCGGGTAGCCCCTGTTGATTTTTCCCAGGGATCTGCTGAGCTGGTGGAGATAATGCCTGCTCCCTCTGAGGGAAGCCCCTTCCACAATTCCGCTTCTCCACAAATGTCAAACGACCCCCGCCCCTCCTGTGCAGAGTGTAATGAAAACAGTGGATGTGCAAGCAAAGTTCAGATCCAGCTCTCCCAGGCTGAATTTAACGTGGGGGCCAGGGAGCAATCTGTGACTTCTCCCCAAGACCCTCAGCTGGCACACATCTCCATTTTGATCTCAACCCCCTGCAGCAGTGGATTTCACTGTGTGGTCGCAGGACCAGCAGCACCAGCATCACCTCGCAGGCTACTTGTTAGCAATGCAAGTTGCCAGGCTCCAGCCCCCCAGCACACCTAAGGAATCGGGTGCTCTGGGGATAGGGCTGGCAGTCTGTGCTTTAACAAGCCCTCCAGGGGGTTCTGATAGTCTAGCTGGCTGCAGCTTGGAATCACCTGGGGAGCTTTAAAAGCTGCTGATGTCTGCATCCCTCACCCCCAGAGAGTCTGATGTAATTGGTCTGGGGAAAGGCCAGGCAATTCTACTGTGCACCCAGAGGGCAGGCCTGAAACCCACTCCCCTGGTTCTGTGATCAGGGCAGAAAAAAAGAGTTTCTCACTGACAAAGGGTTTCTTCCCTTGCTGACCTAGCACAGTGTTTCTCAAACTTGAGCAAATGGGAATCCCCTAGAGGCTTGTTAAAGTGGCTGCCTTTCTGATTCAGCAGGTCTGGGTACCTGAGAATTTGCATGTCTAACCAGTTCCCAGGTAAGGCTGATGGCCTGGAGACCTCTCTGAGAACCACTGCCCTAGATGATACTTAGAACAACCCTTCAAAGTCAGCATCACTTATTTGACAACTGGGGAAAGTGGGGCACAGAGTAGCTAAGTGACTCCCCTGAGGTAGCATAGTCCATTATGGAGCTGAATTTGAAATGGATCAGTTTCATGGTCTTTCCTGGGTGACACTTGTTTGGTGTGGGACCAGGATTTGTTCTGAGAACAATCCTGAGCTCTTTCTTCTGCCACCACCTTTCTCAGCGTGTGGCAGTTGTGGATGTCTTTCATTGTGCTGACAATGACTCTCTTCTTTGACCATCAGATTCCTCCAAGAACTCTGACTAGTGTTCAACTTTGGGCTTCGTCCCTGATCTAATGGATCTGCCCACTTAATCCAGTTTTGGCAAGCAGCCTGCTGAATCAGTTAAGCCAAAATCCCCCATTTTTGCTATCTGATTAAATTCCTCATCCCCCACCATTGATACCTTGCCTCCCTGGCCTGCCTTCAGCAAAAATCCTGTCACATAGATTTAGCCAGAATCCCCCTTGCCCCTGAAGTTTGCTCTTAGAGATTTTCCATCTACTGACCTCCACTCTGTTCCTTGGCTATGAATCTCCTCTTTCCTGTGGTACTCAGAGTTGACCCCAATCTTTCTTCCCACTGCAAAACCACAATGCAGTGGTCCCTCTATGTATCACAATGGTCCTGAAAAAAGTGATTGCCATTTGTAACCAGTGCCATGAATAGTTTTTTCTTTATCAGTGTTCATCTTCCTCCAAGTTCTCTCCTCCACCTGTTCAATGCCTTCTGAGGCTCCCTGATTCTTTGGGGCTGCATGTAGGCCTGGCTCTCCTAGTCTTCCCTGAGTTCTCTTCACTTTGACATTGCACTCCAGCCCCTCACAGACACATACTCTTCCATCAGCTGTCATTTTTGCACTAAGCATGATTGGGTACTGTCCCTCCAGTGACATCTGTCTTCAACATGAGGGGATGTTATCAAAGCTAGTGGACCTCTCAGGATGGAAATTAAAGCATTAATGTCAGAACCTTACATTCATATAGCCATTTATTTAACATTTATCAAATATCTATGTAACAGATACCATACTGAGTATTGGGAATTAGAGTACATAGAAGACTTTGGCACTGCCTTTTTTTTTTTTAACTGAGGGGACAGACAGGGAGACCAATACTTTGGGACACCAGGGAATATAAGCCAGGGATTTCATCTGGTTTGTTCACTGCTGCCTAAAGCAGACCTTGGCACATAATAGGTGCTCAACAAGTATTTGATGAATGAATGAATGAATGAAAAGTTGAATGGCAAACCTACCTGAGATCGTCCTTTTCTTTCTCCACAAGTGCCAGCCAAGCCCAGAATGTTCTAGCCCATTGATGTGAGTGGTGTGCCTGTTTGGGGGTGATGTTCACATTGACTATGGGCACCCAAAGGAATTATGGACTCCACACAAAAAAAATGGTCTTTCCAAATGCTAACTGAGCCTCTTGTCTTCCCCTCCCTGGGTGCTGGGGTCCCAAACAGTGCCTGGAAGTGTTCATGGTCCCCAAGGAGACAGTGGAGGCAAAACAAATGCTATGCATGAAATAAGCGAAGCAACTGAAAGAGAAGGAAGAAAAAGGGGGAAGAGCAGCCGATGGCTGAGCCACAGCTGTGAAGACCAAATCATCCCTGCCTGCCTGGGACTTTTTAGCAGTGAAAGTCCCACGGCCCAGGAAACCCTCAGTCCCAGGCAAACCTGGACATGGTTACCCTACTCACAAGGGAAGGGAAGGAATGGGGTCTGGGCTTCCCAGAAGGGAGAAGAGGCCTGGGGAACCAGAGCAAAACAATAAATGTTCTACAATTACTTGTTTACACGTCTGAGGTCAGGGGCTGTATCTGGTTCATGTCCAGATCACCCACCAGGGGAGGCAGCATGTTCAAGGTTTCAGATTCTGGAATCAGCAGAGCGGGGTTTAAATCTTCCAAACCTCCCTTTTCTCAGCTGTAAAACAGGCCAATTAACAGTACTTTCCTCACAGTTATCAAAAGGGTTAAACAAGAGAAGAAATGTAAAGTATTCAGCCCTGTGCCTGCCATGTAGTAAGTAGATATTAGTGCTGTTGCCTGCCATGTGGTGGGTGCTGAGTAAATATGTGACCCTTGATGGTCCCTCCGGATCGCTGATGAGCTCTGTGTGTGGGGGGGTGGGGCGGGTGTTGTGTAGGATCTTTGTCCCAGGTCCACAGCCTCCTATGAACTCCTGCTGGGGAAAGGGCAAAGTACACAGGTCTTCCCCTTGACCTCTGTTGATGGCACTAAGGATGCCTGCAGAAGTGGGTGTTAATCCAAGAGAGAGCCAGGTCCATGTGTGGGGAGATGAACCTTCACCTTCGTGGTCTCTCCATTCTCTGACCTCCTCTTCTCCACTGCTCTTGCCCCTACCCTCCCTCAGCTACTCACTGCCACGGCAAAACCTTAGGCCTTGTACCAGAAAGCTGCAGCTCCTCCTTCAACTCAATGTCACACACCCATCTTTTTGACTATGGCATGTCCTCTATACTCCTGCTCCAACAGTCCTCCCATTGTACCAGACTTCCAATGTCATTTACCCTCTACCTTTCTTCTCTTCTTTTAGATTGATGGCCTCTGTCCCCTTCTTAAATTGCTCAAATGCCATGACTAATGAATCCTATCACTGGTGAACAGAACCCTCAGCTCCTTTACCCCTATGTGGCTTCACTGAGTTCATCTCTTACAGCAAAACCACAGCCCTGGTCACACCCAGTTCTGCACCTACTCTGGCCTGCATGCACACAGAGAAAAACCCCCAAGCACACTGACTGGACCCACTTTAAGTTAATGACCATGAACTTCATTTGTTCTTTAAACGCTGCCCAGCAATCATCCCATATTTCTCCAGTCCATTTCCATTCCTGCTTTCCAAGGTGACAATTTCCCACATCCTGTGTTCTCCTCACACCTCCAACACCTCTTCTTCCATACCCCCTTGAAGGCCAATGGCCTTGCTTCCAGGCTGATAGACAAGACTGAATCCATCAAAAGAGGACTTATACAGCCTCTACCACCACATCCACCCTGCAACAGTGTCTGCAGTGTCCTCCCTGCACACTTGGGATGGACTATATTCCTGGCTCAAGCCAACATCATGCCACACCCAAGGTCATCATAAAACTTTTTCATCACCCCAACAGAAACTCTGTACCTATTATGCACTGGCTCTCCATTCTTCCCTTCCCCCAGCCCCTGGTAACCTCTATTCCTCTTTCTGTCTCTATGAATTTGCCTATTGTAGATACGGTATATAAGTAGAATCAGACAGTATTTGTCCTTTTGTGTCTGTCTCATTTCACCTAGCATGGTGTTTTCAAGATTCATCCATGTTGTAATACATCCATGTTTCTATACAGTAGAGTTCCATTGAATGAATATATTAAAATTTACTTGCCCATTCCATTGTTGATGAATATTTCCTGCTATGAGTATTCTTACACATGTGCATATATTTCTTTTTTTCTTAGATTTTATTTATTTATTTTTAGAGAAAAGAGAAGGTAGGGAGAAAGAGAGGGAGAGAAACATAAATGTGTGGTTGCCTCTGGTGCGCCCCCAACTGGGGACCTAGCCTGCAACCCAGGCATGTGCCCTGACTGGGAATCGGACTGGCGACCCTTTGGTTCACAGGCTGGTGCTCAATCCACTGAGCCATACCAGCTAGGGCACATTTCTGTTGTGTATAAATCTTGGAGTGGAATTTCTGGCTCCTAGTATATGCATATCTTCCATTTTAGTAGATAATATTAAATAATTCTTTTAAATGTTATATTTTACAATCTCACTAGCAGTGTATATAGAAAGTTCCTATTGTTCATTATCCTTGCAAAGACTTAGTAGTGACTCTTCAATTTTAGATTTAGTAGTGACTCTTAGATTTTAGCTATTTTGGTAGGAGTGTATTAATTTCTAACTTTTTATTACTAATAATATTGAGCACTTTTTCTTATATTTATTTGCACATTTTTGTGAAATGTTTGTTCAAATCTCTTGCCCATTTTTCTACTGTGCTTTTCTGTCTTTTGCTTATTGATTTCTAGGAGTCCTTTGTATGTCCTTAATGAGCTTTTGCCACATATATGAATTGCAAATATACCCCCATCCTGTGATTTGTCTATTCACTCTTGTAATGGTGTCTTTTAATGAATAGAAAATCTAAATTTTAACATAGTCACATTTATCACCATTTTCCTTTCATAATCACTGCCTTTTGTACACTGTTTTAAAAAAATCTCTTATTTCCAAGGTTATAAAGACATTTTCATACATTGCCTTTTGCATTCAGGTATTTAATCATCCTGGAATTGATTGTTGTTTATTGCATGAGGTAAGGATCAAGTTTCATTTTTGTAAACATAGTTATTCATTTGTTCTTGCTTCATTTATTGAAAAGACCATTTTGTCCCCCCATTCTGCAATGTTGCCTTTGTCATAAATCAAGTGTCCATCTATGCAAAAATTTGTTTATTTTTAAGATTTAATTTATTTATTTTTAGAGAGAAGGGAAAGGAAGGAAAAAGAGAAGGAGAGAAACATCAGTTGGTTGCCTCTTGCACACACCCAGCTGAAGACCTGGCCTGCAACTGAGGCATGTGCCCTGACCAGGAATTGAACTGATGACTTTTCAGTTTGTGGGATGATGCCCAATCCACTGAGCCACACCAGTCAGGCTATGCAAAGATTTGTCTCAGGGCCCTCTATTATGTTACATTGCTTTATTTTCTACCTTTGTACCAACCACATACTATCTTAATTACTGTCAATTTATAGTGTCTTCACATGCAATAAATAACACAAGTCTTCCCATTTGTTTCCTCAAGTACATCATAGCTTTTCTTGGCCCTCTGAATTTCCATAAAAGTTTAGTATCAATTTGTCAAGTTGCACAAAACAAACAGACAAACAAAACTACATGTTGGGGAACTTCCAGCCAAGATGGAGGCGTAGGTAGATACGGCGTGCCTCCTCGCACAACCAAAAGAAGGAAAACAACAAATTTAAAAACAAAAACCAACCAGAACTGCCTAGAAAATTGAACTGTATGGAAGTCTGACAACCAAGGAGTTAAAGAAGAAACATTCATCCAGACCGGTAGGAGGGACAGAGACAGACAGCCAGGGTGGAGAGGACTCGCCACAAGGCTGCAGCTGGAGGACCAGGTGAGGCAGCAGCTGTCAGAGAGAGCAGTCCCACATTTGCATGCAGATAAGCCAGGAGGAACAACTGGGGAGTGAGACAGACTAAGCAACACGGGGTTCCAGTGTGGGGAAATAAAGCCTCAAAACCTCTGACTAAAAAAACCCTGTGGGAGTTGCAGCAGTGGGAGAAACTCCCAGCCTCATTGGAGAGTTAGTTGGAGAGATCCACAGGGTCCTGGAACATATACATACCCACCCACCTTGGAATCAGCACCAGAAGGGCCCAATTGCTTGTGGGTAGTGGGGGAAGTGACTGAAAGCTGTCCAAGAGCTGAGCAAACAGCACTGTTCCCTCTTATATGCCTCCCCCCTTCAGCGCCAGAACCCAATGATGTGGGTTTCCCTCCCCTGGCAAATACCTAAGGCTCTACCCCTTACTACATGACAGGAATGCCAAGACAAAAAAATATGGCCCAAATGAAAGAAAAGATCGAAGCTCCAAAAGTAGAACTGAGCAATGAAGAGATAGCCAACCTATCAAATGCAGAGTTCAAAACACTGATAATCAGTATGCTCACAGAATTGGTTGAGTATGGTTGCAAAATAGAGGGGAAAGTGAAATAAAGGAAAATGCATAGGGGACCAACAGTGAAGGGAAGGAAATAGGGACTCAAGTCAGTGGTTTGGAGCAGAAGGAAGATATAAATAGTCAAACAGGACAGAATGAAAAAATAAGAATTCAAAAAAATGAGGAGACGCTTAGGAACATCCAGGACAACTTTAAACGTCTGAACATCCAAATCATAGGGGTGCCAGAAGGAGAAGAAGAAGAGCAAGAAATTGAAAACTTATTTGAACAAATAATGAAGGAGAACTTCCCCAACCTGGCAAAGGAAATAGACTTCCAGGAAGTCCAGGAAGCTTAGAGTCCCAAAAAAATTGGACCCAAGGAGGAACATACCAAGGCACATCATAATTACATTACCCAAGATTGAAGATGAGAGAATCTTAAAACAGCAAGAGAAAAGCAGAGAGTTACTTACAAAGGAGTTCCCATAAGACTATCAGCTGATTTCTCAAAAGAAACCTTACAGGCAAGAAGGGGTTGGAAAGAAGTATTCCAAGTCATGAAAGGCAAGGACCTACATCCAAGATGACTCTATCCAGCAAAGCTATCATTTAGAATGGGAGGACAGATAAAGTGCTTCCCAGATGAGGTCAAGTTAAAGGAGGTCATCATCACCAAGCCCTTATTATATGAAATGTTAAAGGGACTTATCTAAGAAAAAGAAGAAAATCCAAAATATAAGCAGTAAAATGACAACAAAGTCACAACTATCAACAACCGAACCTAAAACAAAAACAAAACAAAAGCAAACTAAGCAAACAACTACAACAAGAACAGAATAACAGAAATGAAGGTCACATGGAGGTTTATCAACAGGGAGGTGGAGGGGGGAGAATGGAAGAAAAGGTACAGGGACTAAGAAGCATAAATGGTAGTTAGAAAATAGACAGGGAGAGGTTAAGAATAGTATGGGAAATGGAGAAGCCAAAGAACTTATATGACCCATGGACATGAACCAAGGGGAGGAATGCTGGTGGGAGGGCGGGTGCAGGGCAGAGGGGAATAAAGGTAGGGAAATGGGACAACTGTAATATCATAATCAATAAATTATATGTAAAAAATTAAAGAAATATACCATGGGACTTTAATTATGATTGCATTGACTCTGAAGATCAATTTAGAGAATATTTACATCTCTATAGTACTGAAACTTCCAATTCTGGAACATGATATATTTCTTATTTACTTTCGTTTTTGTTCTAATTTCTCTCAGTAATGTTTAATAGTTTTCTGCAGGACATCTTCCGCTCCTTTAAAAAAATTTTATTCCTGCCCTGGCTGGTGTGGCTCAGTGGATTGAGTGCCGGCCTGAGAACCAGGGGCTTGTTGGTTCAATTCCCAGTCAGGGCACATGCCTGGGTTGCAGGCCAGGTCCCCAGAGGGGGGCAGGTGACAGGTAACCACACAATGATGATTCTCTCCCTCTCTTTCTCCTTCCCTTCCTCTCCCTATAAAAATAAAATAAAAACAAAATCTTTAAAAAATTTTATTCCTGGGTACTTGATCTTTTTGATACTATTGTAAATGATATGACATTTCAGTTTCTGTTTATTGCTGGTGTATATATAAAGTACAATTGATTTTTGTACTTTACAATATATTGTATAGCTAGCTGTATGTTGTACAGCTATACAATATAGCTGCTTGTGAATGATAAATTTTAATAGTTTATCTGTGAAATATTTTGGATTTCCTATTCTACTTACCCAGTAACATCAGCTACAAATAATTACAGTGTTATTTTTTCTTTTCTAGTTTTTATACCTTTTATTTCTTTTTCTTGCCTTGCTGCAATGGCTAGAACACTTGTAGGATAACTTATCCTTTTCCTGAACTCAAAGGAAAGCTTTCTACATTTCACCAGTAACCATAATTTTTTTCTATAAAGTTTTTGTAGGTATCTTATATCAAAATAAGTTTTGCTAAGAGTTTTTATCAATAAATGAATGTTACATTTTATAAAATATTTTTTCTGCATTTATGAAGTGAATTGTGTGATTTCCCTTCTCTTTTAGGTTGATGTTGTAAATTCTATTGGTTGACTTTCTGTTGTGAAAATAACTGTGCTTCTGGATTAAATCTCATATGATAAAGATATATTATCCTTTTATTTCCCCCTTATGTTTTATTGCTAGGTTCAGTTTCCTGATATTTGGTTAGGATATTTTGTATCTATGTTCTTGAGAAAGATAGTCCTGTAATTTTCCTCTTTCATAGTGTTTGTGTGCGTGTGTGTGTGTGTGTCTTTTGTTATCTAGGTAATGTGGTTTTTACCAGAGGAGTACAGTAGTCCCTCTTTTTCTACTATATGGAAGATTTTTGTAATATTAGTATTATTTCTTCTCTAAATGTTTAGTAGAAATCTTGGATGCAGTCATCTGGGCTTGGAGTTCATGTGTGTATGTGTGTGTAGGGGGTAGAGATATGGGAAAGTTTAAAAAAATTAATTTTATTTATTTTATTTTTATTTTTTAAATGTGTGGTTGCTTCTTGCATGCTCCCTACTCGTGTTCTAGACTGGGAATCAAACTAGCGACCCTTTGGTTTGCAGGCCAGCACTCAATTCACTGAGCCACACCAGCCCGGGCTAAGTTTATTTAATAGTTACAGAAGTATTCAGATTTTCTATTTCTTCTTGCATCTTTTTGATGTTTTATTTTTCTAGAAATTTTTCCATTTCATCTGAATTTTTAAGTTTATTGGCATAAAATTGTTCATAATATCCTTTTATTATCATTATAGCATCTACAAGATCTATAGTGATACCCCTTTTTTTATTCCTGATACTGATAATTAGTGTTCGCTCTCATTTTTTTCTCAATCGGTTTTGACATGAATTTATCAATATCATTAATTTTTTCAGAGAAACAAGTTTTGGTTTTGTTGAACCTCTAATATTTTTATTTTTATTTAATTGATTTCTACTCTTTATTATTTCACCTTTTCTACTTTCTTTGGTTTAAATTTGCTGTTGTTTTTCTAACTCCTTGATATGGATGCTTAGCTCATTAATTTTTAGCCTTCCTCCTTTTCTAATACATACATTTAAGGGTTGAAATTTCTTAGTGAGTACTGCTTTAGCTGTGTCTCACAAGTTTTGGTATGTAGCATTTTCATTATCATTCAATTCAAAATATTGTGTCATTTTTATTGTGATGTCTTATTTGGCCTCATTTGGTCATTTAGAAGTATGTTTTTTTTCCTAATCCAAATGCATGAGGATTTTAAAGTTATCTTTTAAAATATTCAGTTCTAGCTTATAAGCATTGTGGTCAGAGAACTGCTCCATTTCTTTTATTTATTTATTTATTTATATATTTTTAAATTACTTTATTGTTGTTCAATTACAGTTGTCTGCATCCTCTCCCCTCCACTCCCCTTCCAACCCCACCTTCCCCCCAGCCTCCCTCCTCCCCCTTGGTTCTGTCCATGTGTCCTCTATAGTGGTTCCTGAAAACACTTCTCCCCATAGTCCCCTCCCCCCTCCCCTCTGGCTATTGTTAGATTATTCTTAATTTCAGTGTCTCTGGTTATGTTTTTCTTGCTTTTTTCTTTTGTTGATTATGTTCCAGTTAAAGGTGAGATCATATAGTATTTGTCCCTCACTACCTGGCTTATTTCACTTAGCATGATGCTCTCCAAGAACTGCTCCATTTCTTGAAATATGTTGAAACTTGCCTCATGGCCCAGACTACAGTTAATTTTTATAACTATTTCACTGGAGTTGATAAAGAAGCTATTTTCTATATTTGTTTGGATACATTGTTCTTTACACCCATCTACTAGGTCATGTTAAGTGAGTTGTGCAAATGTTCTATATCTTTACTGATATTTTTGTCTGCTTATACTACTAATTACTGAGAGAGGTATGTTAAAATCCCCCTTATGATCAAAGATTGGGCTTTCCAATGTTGCTTTATTTTGGAGCCTTCTTATTAAAGCATACACATTTAGAATTGGTATATCTTTTTGGTAAATCAAACATTTTTTTAAGATTTTATTTATTTATTTTTAGAGAGAGGGGAAGGGAGGGAGACAGAGAGG
Source organism: Micronycteris hirsuta (assembly GCA_004026765.1). NCBI lineage: Eukaryota > Metazoa > Chordata > Mammalia > Chiroptera > Phyllostomidae > Micronycteris > Micronycteris hirsuta. Next base: position 16,001 of record PVJI01022026.1, read on the forward strand.
GAGAAACAGCAATGTATGGTTGCCTCTTACATGGCCCTCACTAGGGACCTGGCCCGCAACCCAGGCATGTACCCTGACTGGGAATCGAACCGAGACCCTCTGGTTCCCAGCCCGCGCTCAATCCACTGAGCTACACCAGCCAAGCTGAATCGAACATTTTTAAAAACCATTCTGAAGTCTTCATTATCTGTAGTATTACATTTTGCCATAAAGCATATTTCCTGGGAAATATAGCCATATCAACTTTCTCTTGGTGTTTTCCATACATGTGTATGTATATGTATGTGTTCATAGTCTGTCCAGAAGGTATCCAGCCATGTAATATGAAAAACAGAGACATTTATTGAAGAAGATACAAGATACTAGAAGCATTGTACATAGGAAAATGATACCTCTGTAGGCACCTTGGGATCTCACAGTAGGCACCCTGGGACCTCACACAGTTCTCCCAATCACTATCAGCTACCACATTGTATTTTCCTGAATCTCATCAACAGTCTGAAATCTGTTCCCTTTCAAAGGTGATTTTAGTTTGGGGAAAAGCCAGAAGTTATAGGGTGCCAAATCTGGGCTGTACGAGGGCTGAGTTACCTGGGTGATTTGATGTTTTGCCAAAAAACTCTGCACACGATGTTATGCATGAGAGGGTATATTGTTGTGATAAAGCTGCCAATCATCAGTTGCCCCTAGCTATGGCCTTCTGAATCTGAATAGTTTCATGGAGTTCAAGCTTCATGCAAAATTTGATGCAGTTCTGTTGCTCTACTTGCTCAGTCCTTTTGAATGCAGCGGCCACACAGTACATTCAATGGCATCTACAGCCCGCACTGACTAGTACAGTGAAGTTGTCATTGTTCACACATGCGCATTCCAGTCTATTCTCCTTGGCTGCCAGGTTATATCAATGTCACACAAACTGTTCTCATTATATTAACAACGGTTGGACTATTTCTGGACAGATCTTATACACACATACACACACACACATATAATCTTGTTCCTTTACATGTAATATAATTAATGATATATTTAATTTTAAGTCTATGATCTTGCTGAAGACATCTATTTGTCCTGCAAATTCCGTATTTCTTTTTCTCCCCTTTTGTGACTTTATTTGGATTAATTTAGTAGTTTTTAGTATTATTGTATTTATTAGCATTATTAAGGAGGCTCTATAGATTTTACTCTTAGCTTTTAATTGCTGATTAATCATCCTCAACTATTCATTGTTTTTCTGCAGTGCATCACTTGCTCCCAGAAACATCCTTCCAATGCTGTAGTCTTTATAATTATTATTTTTTCTGTACCTCTTAAATGCCTGAGACATTGCACCAGGTTAGTGAATTTCCTCCCATCAGTATCTCATTCCAACTACATTAAAACAGACTCTTATCTTCTGCAGCCAGGTAAAGACAGAGCATCAGGCCTAGGACGTAATTATAAGAGTAGCAGAGTTCCAGGGAAAGTAAAGTTCTCAACTCTGGCAAGTTTTGTGTACCAAGATCATGACCTTGATTGGGAAAGAGTGGGACCCTGAGATATGGAATAGGGACATCTAATCAACACAATAAAAAAGTGTTAACTCACCATATACCCTAAAATTATCTGGACCTTCAGAAGTAGCCCACTTCTCCATATTAAAGGCTAGTGCTAGCAAAAATAGCAGAGTAAGGAATGCCAAAAGTCTATCCCTCCACAAAAGCAATGAAAAAACTGGAAAAAACTGTCAGAAACAACTTTTTGAGAACTCTGGAAAGTAACCAAAAGTTTGCACAACCAGGGGAATGCTTAAGCAAAAACAAAAACAAAAATGAGTCTGAATCTCAGTAAGAACAGTGAACTTTGAAATATTTTAATTAACCCTGGTTCTATCATGGCAGTGGCCTTGATAACAGCCCACATTTCCAGTATTAGTACTTATACTGGAAGGAGAAGAATAGATTCTACTCATGAGAATTGTGGTTATTTGTTTTGACCTGTCTGGTAGCTTCCTAGAGGACCAGCTCCAAGGGCTTGCCTTTATCTCATCTAACTCAGAACTCTCCCACTGCTGAGATGACTGATGGGGGCGTTAGTCAAAAACGTTTACAGGCAGCTATGTTAGCTATTGTTGTCTAGGGCAATGAATAACATTTGGGACAAACAATAGAAAAATATGGGGAGAAAAACTGGGCAATGAGGTGCTTTGTGAGTAAGAGCTTTGAAAAGCTCTGAAATATTCCTGGGATCCAAGGTCATGTGCGTGCCCAGGGCTGTGTTTGCATGCTTAGGAAAGACCTGAGAAGGCCCTAAGATCTCATCTCTGGCTGGCCTTCAGGCTTTGTGAAAGCAAGAAATGGAGTCTACAGCCAAGCTGTAAAATGCCTGGATGAATGTTGAGGACACACCCCAACACATGCATGGACTTTTTTTTCTTTTATTGGGATTTTGGTTCTAGGAATTTAAAGAAATCTTTCTCCAATTACTAGTGGGCCACCGAGTTAATGAAACGGAGACTTCAATGGCCACACATTACTAAGAAATTAGTTCAGAAAACTCACTAAACAAACAAACAACAACTACTACAGTAGGCAGCAACAAAAAATCTTAGGGAGCTGGAGAGAGTCTGATTTCCAGAGTGGCCACATTATAATAGTTGAAATCTCCAGTTTTCAACAAAAAATTGCAAGATATGCAAAGAAAAGAAAATATAGCCCATATACAGTAAAAAAAAAAAAAAGGAACTAATAAAAACAGTTCCCAAGAAAGCCCAGATATTGGACTTACAAGACAGAAACTTTAAATCACCTATTTTAAATATGTCCAAAGAACTAAAGGAAACCATGAGAGCGATGTCTCACAAAAAAAAGAATGTCAATAAAGATATATAAATTATAAAAAGGAACAAAATAAAAATTCTGGAGTTGAAGTCACAGTAACCGAAATGAAAATTTACTAAGGGGCTCAACAGCAGATTCAAGCAGATGGAAGAAAGAATTAGCAAACTTAAAATGTGTCAAATCAGATTATTTAGCCTGAGGAACAGAAAAAATGAAGAAAAATTAACAAAGCCTAAGAGAACTAATGGAAGTCCAAGAAGAAAGAGACAGAGAAATGGGCAGAAAGAATATTTGGAGAAATAATCCCCCAAAACCTTCCAAATTTGATGAAAAAATATTAATATACACATTCAAGAAACAAAACAAATGCCAAGTAGGATAAACTTAAAGATATCCACATTGAGACATATTATAATTAAATTTTTGAAAGACACACAAAAAAGAGTTTTTGAAAGCAGCAAGAGAGAACCAACTGGTCACATACAAGGGATCTTCAATAAGATTTATATGGTCTGAGTATTTGTGTTCCCTCTAAAATTCATATGTTGAAATCCAAACCCCCAAGGTGATGGTATTTGGAAGTGAGTCCTTTGGAAGGCGATTAGGTCATGAGGGTAGAACCCTCATGAATGGGATTAATGTCCTTATAAAACACACCTCAGAGAGCTCCCTTTTACCTTCCACTAAGCGAAACCACAACAAAAAGACATCTGACTATGAACCAGGGAGCAGGCCCATCACTGGATGCCAAATCCACTGGTACCTGGACCTGGACATTCCAGCCTCCAGAACTGTGAGAGGTTTCTATTGTTTATAAGCCACCCAGTCTACAGTGTTCTGTTGTAGCAGCCCAAAGGGACTAAGACAGAAATTAACCGCTGATCTCTCATCAGAAACCACGGAAGCCAGAAGGCAGTAAGATGGTATATTCAAAGTTCTGAAAGAAAGAAAAAAAAACAAGCTGTCAACCAAGAAATCTATATCTGGCAAAACTATTCTTCAAAAATGAAGGACATTCCAAGCCTACCTGAATTCTGTGCTCTCTCACAAATAAAGTTTATTCTCAAAAATTGGTGTTCTAAATTTCTTCCAAAACAAATTCGTATTTAAAATAACTTATAAAAATAATTGCTGTAATTTTTTTGTGAAGAAGAAATTAAGATATTCCAAGATAAATAAAGCTAAGTGAGTTTGTCACTTGCAGACGTGTCCCACAAGAAATATTAATTGGAGTTCTTCAGGTTGAAATGCAGGGATACTAGACAGTAACTCAAATCCATACAAAGAAATAAAGAACATTGGTAAAGGTAACCATATAAATATAAAAGTTAGTATTAAAGTACTTTTATTTGTAATTTCTCTTTTTTCTATCTGATTTAAAAGATGTGCATAAAACAATAGTTATAAATCTATGTTGATAGGCACATATGTGTAAATATGTAGTTTGTGACAGTAACAACATAAAGGGGGACAGAGCTCTATTGGAGAAAAGTCTTTGTATACTACTAAAATTACGTTGGATTTGATCTGAAGTGGATTGTTATAAATTTAACAAGATAATTGTAATCCCTAGGGCAATTACTAAGAAAATAACACAAAAACACATAGTCTTTGTTCTCTTTGATTTTCAGTATTGGAGGTTCTATTGATATATTCTCAAGCTTAGAGATTCTTTCCTCAGCCATGTCCACTTTACTAATAAGCCCATCAAAGGCATTTTTATGTCTGTGACAGTTTTTTTTAAAGCCCTACTATTTCTTTTTGGTTTTTCTTAGAATTTCCATCTTTCTGCTTAAATTGCCCATCTGTTTTTGCATGCTGTCTACTTTATCAATTAGAAGCCCTAGCATTTTAATCACAGTTGTTCAACATTCCCAGTCTGATAATTCCAACATCCTTGCCACATCTGGTTCTGATGCTTGCACTGTCTCTTCAAATCGTGTTTTTTTGCCTTTTAATAGGCTTTGTAATTTTTTCTTGATAGAAGGACATGATGTACTAGGTAAAAGGAATTGTTGTAAATAGGCCTTTAGTGATGAGGTGGTGAGTTGTGGGGGGACAGGAAACATTCCACAGTCTCAGTCTTTTAGTGAGCATATGCCTCTGGACTGTGAACATCACAAGTGTTTCTCCATTTTTTTCCTCCATTTTTTACCATTGTGGTAAAGAAGGTGGGACAGGATGGCTAGAGAGGGCTGGACTTGGGTATTTCCCCTCTTCTATGTGGAAGGTTAGAGGAAGCTGGAGCAAGTTAGTTTCCTTTTCCCATGTGGAAAACCAGAGCCGGCTGACAGTATATATTTCCCCTCCCCCATATCAGTTAGGCTCCAATAATACTGCAGTAGGTTAGGTTCTGGTTAACTAGTTTCTCCTGAGAGCAGGCTTTGTTAAGGAGAATAGAGTGTTCTGGCATATTTTTAAATGGCTCTTTTTCCCCTCCCCATGCCAGAAGCATGAGGGAATTTATCTCTGATACTTACTGTGAAACTCATATAACTTCGGTGACCTGCTCATGATTTGGTTTCCCTAGGGTGTTTATCTTTCAGAGTTGTCCACACAGAACCTCCAGCAATTCATCAGTTACAGCTCAAGTTTTCTCACCCTAGCACTGGTTCCCATGGTTTTTTCCACTCGTCAATCTATGCTCTGCTGAGCTTTAATTCTCTGTGTTTGTCCATCTTGGGGGCAGCAGTTTGTTCTGTATTCTCACCTCTCTTACAAATGCAAGAGTTGTAGATTTTTCAGTCTGTTCATCTTTTTACTTGTTAGGACAGAGTGGTAAATGCTAAGCTCTTGTATGCAGAACTAGAAACTAGAAGTGCAGTTTGTGGTATTTTGTTACAGCAGCTTGAGCAAGCTAATACCAGGGTTATGTTGTATAAGGCTAGAAAGCCCACCAGATGACTGTGTTTCACAGGAGGACCTCTGTTCTGTGACAAATGTGCCCTGATAGGCATTAATATGTGCACTTTGTGCTTAACCCATATGTCCATCCACATGTGTCTTCTTTTGACTTCCTCATCTTGATCTTTCAATCTTTTTCTTTTGGGTCCCTGACCTTTAGCTAAGGCATTCACCACTTCCCATGAGTAGATATAAGTCTAACCATAGGCCACTTCCATGTTCTTACAAGGGGGATAGGCAGGTGCACTTCCCAGAGTTCTGCCTTATGGAAGAATGTCCCTCTCATCACTATATTTCAAGGCCACTCTTGAGTGGGGCTGTAGTATAGCCAACCACCATCTTTTTCTCTTTTTAGCATTTATTTATTTTATTCTTTTTTAATTTAGAAATTTATTCTGTTTAATCCACAAGTTTTATATAGCTTTAGATTGAAAAAAACAGCTCTGGCTGGTGTGGCTCAGTGGATTGAGTGTCTGCCTGTGAACCAAAGGGTCGCTGGTTCAATTCCCAGTCTAGGGCACAGGCCTGGTCCCCAGTAGGGGGCGTGCAAGAGGCAACCACATGCTGATGTTTCTCTCCCTCTCTTTCTCCCTCCCTTCTCTTCCCTAAAAATAAATAAATGAAATCTTTAAAAAATAAAAATAAAAAACAGGCACATAAGATTTAAAATAAGACAAAAACCATGAAAAGAAGGCACAATTTCAAAGTCTGGGCCCTTCCAGCCTTACAAATATTATTCATCCTTTTTTGTTGTTGTTGTTGTTATGTGACATTTTAATATCCACCAGAGCATGTTTGCCACAGAAGAGGAACCAGAAAACCAAGTAGGCAGAATGACTCACCAAGTTGATGTCATCCGGTCTCTGTCATGAGACATCCCAGTTCTGGCACAATGGATACATAAAAGGAGTAGCTGTGGTAGTAAGGATAGTAGCTATGCATGCACCCAAGAGCATGGGCTCCCATTTACCAAGACTGATCACACTACTGCCACCTCTTAATGTCCAACATGCCAACAACAGAGATCAATGATGAGACCCTGATACAGCATAATTCCTTAAGAAGAACAGCTATTCACTTGTCAAATTTATTATGGTGGACACATTTTACACTGAAAGTTACAGAAATTCAACTGGGATCAACACATCTACAGGATAAGAGTTTACCTTTCCCATTCCCAGAACTTTAGATAGCATCACTGTTTGAAGGTTTACAGGATGTTTGATCCATCAACGTGGAATCTCATATAACATTGCATTAGACCAGAGATTTTCAAACTTTTTCATTTCATGGCACACATAAACTAATTTCTAAAATTCTGTGGCACACATTTGCTGGTTTGACAAAAAAATTCATATAATTTTGATTCATTCACATCAGACAACTATTGTGTTGGCTGTTGTCATTTTTTTATTTGACAATCTAAGGAGAAAAAAGTCAATGCCTCTAACTAAATAGTCAGGTATTGCATGTTTTAAAAATTCTTTCAGCACACGAGTTGAAAATCACTGCATTAGACCAAGGGACCCACTTTGTGGTAAAGGAGATACAGTAAAGGACATCCATTGGTCTTTTCACATACTGAATCACCCAGAAGCTGCTGGCTCATACTTGTATGAAGATGAAACAGCTTGTTGAAGGCATAGCTGAGATGCCAACTTGGAAGTGATACTCTGTCATCCTTCTAGATACTGCATATACCCTAAATTAATGACCATTATATGATGCTATCCTCAGTCAGTGAAATACAAAGGTCCAACAAGAAAGGGTGGAAGCTACCTTGGCTGGTGTGGCTCAGTGGGTTGAGCACTGGACTGCAAAGCAAAGGGTTGCTGGTTTGATTCCCAGTCAGGACACATGCCTGGGTTGGGGGCTGGGTCCCCAGTAGGCAGCACATGAGAGGCAACCACACAATGAGGTTTCTCTCCCTCTCTTTCTACCTCCCTTCCCCTCTCTCTAAAGGTGAATGAATAAAATCTTAAAAAAAAAAAGAGTGGAAGTAGAAGTAGCCCCACTTACCATTACTTTCAATAACCCATGTGGAGAATTTGTCCTTTTTGTCCTACAACTCTAAGATCTGCAGCTTTAGAGGTTCTGGTTCCCAGAGGGATAACTCTTCTACCAGGGACTCTGCAAACACCTTATTAAAATTTAAATTATGACTTCTACCAAGTCATTTTAGGCTCCTTCCACTAAAAGACAAGCAGGTAATAAGAAGAGTCACATTCCTGGTTTGTTTAATTAATCTTGATCTTCATGAGAAGATAAGTCTGTGTTACACAATGGAGACAGGGAAGATTATATTTGGCATTCAGATGATAATCTTGGGCACCTGTTGGTACTTCCTTGACCAATTTTGGTAGCAAATAGATAAATGTAGCAATATTGGTCTTCAAAGGGCATAGTGACCAGGGCTCAGACCCCTCAAGGGTCCTCTGGGCCTTGATGGCAACCCCATCACAGTTAAATTTCCTCTGCCCAATTCTGCACCCTCCATGTCCCTCTGATGTAGATCCTGGGAGTACTGCTCAATAAATTTCCTGCTTGCAAATCTTTGTCTATTTGTCTGTGACAAACTGTTTGACAGTAGTACTATTGGGCACTACCCAAGTAAAATACTGGGTATATTTGTAGTGACTGAGGAGTCATGGCTTCCATCCTCACAGCTTTGAAGAATCCTCATGGGTCTCTGAAAAATCAATACCCATGACTCTGAAGGAGACATTTCTTTTTTTTATAAAGACATTTAATATAAATTAGTATTTATTTCATATAATATCTATTAATACACTAAGAGAATGGGTGGAGACTTTCTGTTCTTTATCCAACTCATTAATTAATATTTTAAATTTATATTATTGATTATACTATTATAGTTGTCTCATTTTTTTCTTCCCTTTATTCCCCTCTGCCCTGTACCCTGCTCCCACCAGCATTCCCCCACCTTAGTTCGTGTTCATGGGTCATACGTGTAAGTTCTTTGTCTTCTCCATTTCCCATACTATTCTTAATCTCCCCCTGTCTATTCTGTACCTACCATTTTTGCTTCTTATTCCCTGTACCTTTTCCCCCACTCTCCCCCGCCTCCCCCCCACCACTGATAACCTCACTTTGCCTCCTCGAACAACCAAAAGAAGGACAACAAAAAATTTAAAATAAAAAAATAACCAGAACTGCTGGAAGATCGAACTGTGTGGATGTCCAACAACCAAAGAGTTAACGAAGAAACATTCATCCACACCCATAAAAAGGGCGGAGACAGGCAACTAGGGTGGAGAAGACTCATGGCAAGGCGGTGGCTAGAGGACCAGGTGAAGCAGTGGCTGGCAGAGCGGGCAGTCCCACATTTGCATGCAGATAAACTGGGAGGAACAACTAGGGAGCGAGACAGATCATGCAACCCAGGGTTCCAGCATGGAGAAATGAAGCCTCGAAACCTCTGACTGAAAAAAACCTATGGGGATTGAGGCAGCAAGAGAAACTCCTAGCCTCCAGGAGAGTTTGTTGGAGAGACCCACAGGGTCCTAGAATGTACACAAGCCTATCCACCTGGAATCAGCGCCAGAAGGGCTCAATTTGCTTGTGGGTAGCGGGGGAAGTGACTGAGAGTGACGGAGAGCTGAGCAAACAGCATTGTTCCCTCTTGGACCCATCCCCCACATGCACCATCAGAACTCAGCATTGTGTGTTTCCCTCCCCTGGAAAATACCTAAGGCTCCATCCCTTAGGCTCCATTTGTTTTGGTACAAATGTAACATGTGCACCAAAACAAAAAAAAAAAGGCTCAAATGAAAGAACAGATCAAAGCTCCAGAAAACATACAACTAAGTGATGAAGAGATAGCCAACCTATCAGATGCAGAGTTTAAAACACTGGTAATCAGGATGCTCACAGAATTAGTTGAGTGTGGTCACAAAACAGAGGAAAAAGTGAAGTTGATGAAAAGTGAAATAAAGGAAAATATACAGAGAACCAACAGTGAAGGGAAGGAAACCAGAACTCAAATCAACGGTTTGGAGCACAAGGAAGAAAGAAACATTCAACCGGAACAGAATGAAGAAATAAGAATACAAAAAATGAGGAGAGGTTTAGGAACTCTGGGACAACTTTAAACGTTCCAACATCCAAATCATAGGGGTGCCAGAAGGAGAAGAGGAAGAACAAGAAATTGAAAACTCATTTGAAAAAATACTGAAGGAGAACTTGCCCAATCTGGCAAAGGAAATAGACCTCCACAAAGTCCAGGAAGCTCAGAGTCCCAAAGAAGTTGGACCCAAGGAAGCACACCCCAAGGCACATCATAATTACATTACC
>PVJI01022027.1:0-26165 GCA_004026765.1 Micronycteris hirsuta
ACTAATGAAAAGACAACCCACTGAATAATAGAACATATTCATCAATACATCTGATAAGTGGTTAATATCCAAAATTTATAAAGATGTTATACAACTCAATACCAAAAAACCTACAAACACACAGTATAACTAAAAAAGGGGTAAAGGATCTGAATAGACATTTATACAAAGAGGACATATAGATGGCCAATAGACGTATGAAAAGATGCTCAATGTCACTAGTCATCAGAGAAATGCAAATTAAAACCACAATGAGATATCACCTCATACCTGTTAGCATGTCTGTCATCAATAAGTCAACAAACATCCGTACAAGTGCTGGTGAGGATGTGGAGCAAGGAGAACACTACTGTACTGTTAGTGGGAATGCAGATCGGTACGGCCACTGTGGAAAGTGGTATGGAGTTACTTTAAAAAATTAAAAATGGAATTGCCTTATGACCCAGCAATTCCACTTCTGGGAATTTGTCCCCCAAAAACTGAAACACTATTTCAAAAGAATTTATGCACTATTATGTTCATTGCAACATTATTTACAATAGCCAAGATTTGGAAGCAGCCCAAGTGTCCATCAGTAGATGAGTGGATAAAACAGCTATGATACATTTACACAATGGAATACTACTTGGCCATAAAAAATAAGAAAATTTTATCCTTGATGACAGCAAGAATGGACCCGGAGAACATTATGCTAAGTGAAATAAGCCAGTCAGAGAAAGACAAATACTATATGATCTCATTAATATGTGGAATCCAATGAATAACCTGAACTATCAAGGAAAATAGAGATAGGCTCATAGATAGAGAATAGTCAGACCGCTCTGGAAGGTGGTTGCAGGGGTGAAGTGATCAAGCAAAAAAAGAAAATCAACTCATGGACACAGACAACAGTGTGGTTATTGTGTGGGGGTGGGGGGTTGTTATAGATGAAAAAGGGGATTCATGGTACTGGGAAGATACAATAAAAATTAACTACTACAATAAAATAAAATTTCAATATTAAGATAGAAATTAGTTTTAAAAGTTGGAGCTCAGAAAAAAAATTTCATATTACTTTTTAAGAAAAATCTCATTTAGACAACTCTTAGATCAAAGAGGATTTATAAACCAAAATTAGAGTTTCCTGAGAGCAAAATAATGAAAATATTATATTTAAGAACCTTGGAAATAAAATCATAAATCACAAGAAAATTTGTAGCCTTAAATATTTCATCTATTTTTTAAAAGGAGCAAATTATCCACCAAATAAAAATGTTAGAACAGTAACAAATTAAATCAAACAAAAACAGAAGAGAGGGATTAGTAAAATTATATGCAGAAATTATGAAATTAAAAAATGAAAAAACAAATTAAATTCAGAATTGATTCTGTGACATAATAACCACAAATATTAAAGTAGTTAAACCACTAGTTAAACTATTTTTGAAATGGGGGAAATTTTTAATATAAAAATAATAAATCATTATGGGGAAAATAAGAAATTATATGAATGTATAATTCACCAAGCCTGACACCATAAAAGACACTGATTTTTCTAATTACATTCTGGTCAAAAGAACACATTTTTATTGAATTTGTGCAAATATCATATTGCCATGAAAGATAAGGGGACTCAAAAGAAGGTTAGGTAAGAATGTGAGGGTAAGAATGAGATGTCAATTAAAAAGGTTTAATTTCAGTTCACCAAAGTAAAATCTACAAAATTGTTATGAATGGCAAATAGTTTAAAGTCATCAATGAGTGGGATGCGGATAAATGTTCAACAACTAGCTGTGTGGGGTGGGGGAAACAAGAACCCTAATTTGTGGCATTTGCCAGTTTCTGAGTTTTAACTACTCCTATCATTGCTAATTGCAGCTACTAATGTGACTCTACCGAACATGGAGTTGGGAAGAGATGGGCAGTCGCACCCATTATATAGTTTCCTTCATACTGACACAACAGTCATAACCTCTGAAGAATAGATTATAGTAAAAATATCATGAAATAATTGGAAGTGATTAATTTTTTAGTATTAATTACCTTTATTTATAATATAATTTATTTAATTGTAAGTATTTATAATTTAATACTTAGCAGTGTCTTTTAAATAGCTGATGAAAGTTGCCCAAAATTGTTATCAGCTAATTCCAGTACACCTGCACAAGGACATAACCACATTTTTCAGCATTGTTTGTGACAGGAGAAGAAAACAATTCAAATTTCCATTGTGAAGGGATTATTGTACAAACTCTGGTATTACCACAAAATGGAATGTTCTGAAGAACATAATTTTTAAAAGAATGAGAAAACTATGTGTTTTATAGAAATATCTGCAGTGTATACTGCTATGTGAAAAATACATGCAGAATATTGAATATTTTAATATAAAAATGTAGAGAAAGCAAGTTTATTATATTTGCATAAAACACACACACAAAACAAAACTCAAAAATGCAGTTTACTTATATAAATTAAGGATAGAATGGGAAAGATAGAGATAGGTCAGGAAGGAGCAAAACTTCTCAATACCTTTGTAAACAGTTCTGGTAATTGGTTTGTGACCATATTACCAAAGTATGTAATGACTCTTTGAACTAATAAAAATAAATCTTTGTCTATTTTGAACTATAAATGATATTTTCTCAATGATTACCAACTAAATTTGATAAATTGTAATTATTTATAACATGTTATCTTCACATGTGCTATATAATCTTGCTCATATCAATAATTTTCCTCAAATATGTGTATTCGCAATATTTACTTATTCAATATCTTTCTTTGTATCAACTGAGGAATTGATCAGTCTTTCCCTCTACTTACTTTAGTTTTCTAAATATACCCTTTTTAAAGGGTGTTTAACATACTAACATTGATGTATTTTTTCACAAGAATTTCCACTGTGACCATTTGTCTGTGTTTCATAAAGTACAAAAAGACCAGTTTTTCTACAAGAGAATGAAGCTTCAGTTCATACATCAATGTTAAAGCAAACACTTGATATACTTCTCACACTTTAATTTTACCATTATGACTCATCTCTGCTTTCATTCAAACTAAAATTTTTGTGCATCCTGAGGAAGTGAAAAGATCACTGGGTGGGATTTAAAAGAATAATTCTATTCCTAGTTCCTTCACTTATTAAATGATCATGGTTATGTGGCTTAACCCCTTGGAGACTGTTTTAAATTATAAAATAGATATCGCCATGGTTATTCTGCATGAGGCACAAAGAAATTATCATGAACAAATGAGATATTATCATATGAAGTACTTTGACAAAAGCAGACTTGTACAGTTTATGATATTATTGCCATCAGCACAAAGAGATGTTTTGATATGCCGCCGTGATTCTGAAATCTGAATATAGCAGTACTTTTGAAGTAATAATAGGTTCAAATTTTGCTGTACTATTGAAAATATTTATATGCGAGTTCTATTTTAATTTACTTTTAGCTCTTTACCAAAAGTAATATTTTACAGCAGCTACTGCCTCTGGTGTTGAAATGTCTTTGTTTTCACATTTTGTTAAACTGTGGGTTTGGAGGGGGAGAGAAATAAAAAATAAAATGAAACAGAATTTACCTCTGTGCTAACTGAAATATTCTTGTAATTATCTCTTTATTTCTTAGGGTAGATTATTCAAACTTATTTTTTTGAGAACCAGTCTTTGATCTTCTTAAATATCACTCTTTTGGTGCAATCTAAAGCTTTTAATTTTAATGGCATATGCTGTAAAAATGCCAGAAATTGAAGATCTTTTTTCTTATAAGACAAAAGAGTCCATCAGAAATGGTATTATTAGATGTCATGGGCTATTGTGGCTTCTCTACTCAGGTGATTTGTTTCTAGACTCTAAGTGCTAAGTGAATAATTGTGAAATTTATTGCAAAACAAGTAACATATTGGCAAGCCCTGACTTCACATACAAATCTTATTCTGAATCTGAACTTTTTGATTTATGAACTTATAAGTTTTATTAAAGTCAATGAGTTTATTAATCTTAAAAGTACACGGTGCTATGTAGGATTCAAAGGAGTCCATAAGCTTGTTTTCTGCAGATTCATTATCCCTTGAGTTCTATCACCTTGCTCTTAAGTATGTAGATATGGAAGCAAGCCAATAGAAGAGCAGATTAAAAAAAAATTGTGGTACATGTATAAAATGTAATATTACTCGACCATAAAAAGGAATGAAATCTCACCTTTTGCAATAATATGGATAGACCTAGAGGGTATTATGCTAAGTGAAATATGTCAGCAAAAGATAAATACCACATGATTTCACATATATGTAGAAGCTAAAGAACAAAATAAATGAAAAAAATTGAAATAGAAACATAGATAGGGAAGTGTAAAAAAAGTGAAGAGATTAATAAGTACAAATTGGTCATCACAAAATAGTCATGAGAATGTAAAGTACAGCATATGAAATGTACTCAATAATATTGTAGAGTTTAACTATGTATGGTGCCAGTTGGGTACTGGAACTATCAGGGGGAATAATTTGTAAAACAGTATATGGTTACCTAACCACAATGTTGCACAACTGAAACTAACACAAAATAATATTTAATGTAAAATGTAATTTAAAAATAAATTTTAAAATTATGTAAGAAAAAGAATAAGAAAATGCTATTAAAGTTGGTAAATAAAATATAACCCCTGTCTAAAGTTATTGCTACCTTTCAAATACTTGTTAACTTTCTATCCATACCTCCTCTGATTTCTTTTTTTTTAATATCCTATAGGGTATTTTATTTTATTTCTTTGTTGTTGTTCAAACACAGTTGTCTCCATTTTCATTTCACCTTGGTCCCCTGCTCCACCCAACATCACCTTCCACCCTCAAACCAGGCTTTGGCTTTGTCCATGTGTTCTTCACACGTGTTTCTTGATGGACCTTGCCCTATTTTCCCCATTTTCTTTCCCTCCTCTCCCCTCTGGTTATGTACGTTCTCTGATTTCAAGCTCATTAATCCATTTTTGCTTTTTCACTATGAAGTATAATGTATAACCTGCCATTATTCTTAATTCATTCAGTCAATATATGTTTTGTGGATGCCAGTTACTGTTTTGGGGAATATCAGCAATAATATCTTTATGAATATTCATTAAATCAAAATGCTCTTCAGCCTTTGCATATAAGACAGAGAGATTGGTGAGGTCAAGTGAACTGAGTGAGAGGGAGGAAGGGGGTTTGTGTCTGTGGGATGCCCTGGCTACACTGTGGGGATTCTGTACCATCTCTTTGGGGCCATTCCAGGGCAAGGCAGGGCTCTTCAGGGTCTGAGGAATGCCTCAATTCTTGGAAAATCTGTCATCCTCCAAAAAGAGCAGCCAGTCAGTTCCTTAATTGTCAGCACCTTTGTAAACCTAACCCAAATGTCCATGCTTACTGGGTTGTGAATTAGTAGTTATGGTCATTCCCGAAGACTAAAAGCTCCTGACCTTGTTCTTTCTTGAAATTCATGGTTTTATACATAAAGTGAAATCATGAGACAATCATATTAACTATGAGCAATACTTAAATAGTGTGTTCCTGTTTTTTAAATGTTTTTTTTTTCTGATTCAGTTCTCAGAAGATGAAGATTTGAAGTGCCTTCAGCTACTACAAACCAGGGTTTTTCAAACAGAGAGGGGCAATAAGGATGGAAGTGGTGAGGCATCCTCCTCTCCTCCAGGTACATTTGGAGTAGACTGTGCCAGAGGGTTCAGGAAATGTTTACGAAAAGGATTCCCAGGAGGATCTCCTCTTACTATGTCTTTTCTAAGCCATATGAGTTGCATACAAACACTGGGAGAGCGAGCATAATTCCGAAAAGAGCAGTCTTAGTAATAACGAATATACCCATTGGGGTTGAGCTAAGAATGGGGGACTCTATTATTCTGGTAGAAAACTATGAGAAAATAATAAAAGAATCCCTTGAAATTCTAATATGTTCTGCAAAGTGTTACACAGATAAAATTATGGAAGATATGGTATCACTAGGAACCACATGAAAATTTTTGCCTTTCTACAAATAATGCAAGTAGAATCTAATTAGCTGAAATACAATGTGTCTTCAACACATTTAACCCCATGGACTGGCAGGATTGGATCAGGTGGCCATGTCTCTCTACAATAACCAATGAGTAAGTACGTGGTCTAATCATGACCTACCATATGTGGGGGTGACTATGTTTTCACCACAGTGGAAATATACTTAATGCTGATGATTAAAAGTGTGAGGGAATATCTGCTTGGGGTGTCTCCATGTTGATGTTGTTTTGTGGCACTGATGAATTGTTTCATTTATTCCAACACAATTCAAAGGCAAGTTCTTCACCACAAAATGAAAGTTGGAGAAGACAGCATCTTTTCATGTTCAACTGGGGCATTTGGGAACATAGGTGATCAATCACAAGAGTGTAATCTTTCAAAATGAGCTTAAAGAAAGTCAGAACCAACTTCCTTCTCTATGATGTGGGTTAAGTGTGAACAGGGTGATGTATGTGTTGCTTCTCTCCAGCTCCCTTCCTGTAGCAGGGTGATGAATACAACAAGCAAAGATCTCACATGAATCATGGAATGTGGGTCCTGAAAAGAGACAGATCAATACCTTTAACTTGGTGACTGAGAGAGTTCAATAAAGGAATATTTATAAGATGGGGGAAGAGCTGAGGGAAACCAGCATAGGATGTATTCAGTAACCCGGTAAGAGAAGTGGGAGGGAGTTCTTCCACTTGTTGGCCTAAATAGGCAAGAGGAAGGAAGAATTCTTGGTTTTGAGAGTTCAGCTGTGTAGGGTGGCTACTAGGCAGGAGCTCTGCCCTTCAGCCTGGGACACAGAGCCGAGGGGAGGGCACTGGGACAGAAATAGGATTTTTCTCTCCATCTGCCCTTTGATCTTTTGCCAGAGTGTTCCTGTACATGGACACAACCAGAACTCTTCAGAACAGAGCAGGGTGGGAAGGTACAGAGCAGATATGCAGGGGAAAACTGAGAATATTGGCATGGTTCTGGGGAAAAACAAAAGCTGTTGTCCTCATGACCCAGGGTTGAGTCCTTGACTCCCAAACATCCCATAAGCTGAAAGCCTGGGACCCTGTCTAATACAGATAGGGAAACCCCACCCCTGTGAGTGCACAGGTCTCTCATCTAGCAGACAACCTGGATGGATGGGCTTCCCTGTTCCTATAGTATGATATAAAGTGAGAAAGGATCTCAGGGCAAGGCAGAAAAGGCAGTGTCTTTCACACTAGCCACCTGACATAACTCTCTCTCCCAGTGTAAAAATTCCTTCAACAGGGAACTCTAATACTGAGTGGGCCTTCAGAATTTCATTGTTATATTATCTGTTTATTTCCATTCTACCATTCAAATATAAATAATAATTTTAATTACATATTATGCTGGGACTCCAGTGATTTTCTCTCTGTCAAATATCTTATTTATATACTCTGTCATATGGACACTTGATTACCTCTACTTCCTAAAATTCTGTCCTCTCTTGATTCCTCTGAGCCAGTTTCTCTTTCTCCTCTTTCTTTTATGCCTATTATCAGATACAGAAGGGGGTATTTAGCAAGGACAAAAATGAAGAAAGAAAAAGATATTACTTGAAAAGATTTAGGAACATTTTAAGGAGGTGAAAACTTTAAAGAAGTTTCCAAGTTGGTACAATGCCAATAATTCTAACTCTTGATCTCCCTTTCTCACATATATACATGGGTAGGCAAAAGTAGGTTAGATTACTAAAGGAAATTCATGCATCCCACCATGGGAATTGTAGCTCTAATGTTTCACATCTAAGGGAGCACGGACTCTCATGGAACATAAGACGGCAAGCAGGACCCACGTGTGTGACAGCAGAATTTCCTGTGGGTAAATTAGGATGGCATATTTCTTAGAGTATCAAAAGAACTCATGCTAATGCATGCCTAGCTTCCTCAGACCAGTGAGTCAGCCTAAGCCTATTGTCTTACCATTTGCATATCTATCCTCTTGATCTGCTATCTTGGGCATCTATCACCTAATGTAAATCTACAACCCATGCATAGTTAATGAAGACCATTCAGATGTAAAGTGCCCCAGAAACAGCAATAAAAATCCAGTCTACACCCAACTTGGGGCCTCTCCAAGATGATAATGAAGGGGATGCGTGGTCCTGGAATTTCTAGTCCAGAATATTATGTGTGAAATTATTTACATGCTGCCATGGCATACAAATCCTGCTGGCCAGAATTCACGACAAATTACCAGCCATCATTACTGAAAAAATAAATCATAAGTAAAGATATAATAGCAATGACAATAAGATAAATAATACAATAGTAAGTAAATAATAATATAAAAATAAACTCTGTGTGTCATGTACTCACAACTGTAAACCTAAAATTGCCCACGCCTGTGTAATGTGTGTGGGGAGTTGGGCTGGGAAAATACTTCTGCAACAAAAACAGAATGCAGAACTCTGCCTGAGACTTTTAAAGTATAAAGTGATGTTTTAATTTTGATCATTGATAGGATACCTCTACTAGACAGTCTTTTGAAAGCAAAAGAATTACTTATTATGATAAAAATAGTTTTGTTTAATTTGAGTACTTCACTCCCTCCCCCCTCTTTTTTTTTTTTACCAGATTGGTGGCCAAAATAAAGTGAAGACCAAAATTTCAGAGCATTGATAGGCCTCAGGCCACTCTGGTTGCCAGGGGAACCTGGCCTGTGTCTCTGAACACAGTGAGGACAGCTGCTTATGCAGAGTCAGGTTGTCATGAGTATGAGATTTTATCATAATATTGGAGAAAAGCTTATAAAATAGAAGGGAAAAATAAAGTGCTAAAAATTATACGCTAAAGCACATGTTATTAAACTTACTAGGATTTTACCTCTCATTCTGCTCAGTGAAAACACTCTGCTTACAACTACAAGTAAAGCACATTCAGAGCTGAAAATGTTTTCAGTGATTTTTATTGGTTAATGCTACAAAGTATCTTGAGTGGTGGGTACTTTGGTATTTCTGTCATAGAGACTAGAAAACCTACCAGCAAATTGTGATCAACTCATTTTCTTGTGAATCTGAAAACAGAGATCAACCTGCAATGAGTTTATAGCTGAAAGAAGCAGTTCCACTAGCTAAGACTCCAGGTGCAGCCAACACAGCCTTGAGAAATCCAGAACACAGCCAGCTCCAGATCACTCCACTCACCAGTTGTTGCTCAATGTCCCTGGTGGCAGATGAGAGGGCAAGACTTGAAGGTGCAACAACAAACAACACAAAGACAATCTTCTTCCAAAGGGGATGTATAATCTGCTGTGAGAGACCAAATCTAAATTTTTTAAAAGTTTGTGAATAATTATGAACAAGTATAATCAACTCTGGTAAATGTTATGTAGGAAAAGTGCTTAATCAAACAGAGTAGCCAAAATGGCTTCCTTTTTCCAAGACACTTTACTAGTCTCTGTTAGCAAATTGCCATAATACGTATTCAAGCCCCCTTCATGTCTTTGGCGTGAAGGCATGCTGTGAGCTATTGCAGCTGTGCAACCTGCCCATGTTTGTAGTGTCCCTGTAGACCAGATGTCACAAAAACTTAGTTCAAAAGTATCAGGGAAGTCCTTGATGAAGTGGCATCAAAGCTGACATGTAAAGACTCTGTGGTATCTCTCCAGGTGAAGAGACACAAAGGGACCATTCTAGGCAGGAAACAGCATATGTCAAGGACACTGATGGACAGCAGTAGAAAACATTTGTGGAGGTGAAGGGAAGCAAAGGTACTTGAGCCTGGTGGCCAACAAAAGTATGAAATAAGATTAAATGGCCGTCAACACACTCGGGGCCCTAACAAATATGTTTAAGATTTTGGATTGTAGTCTAAGGGTAATAGAGAGGCATTGAAGAATCTTAGGCAAGAGGGTGGTAGGCTCAGATTTGGGATTTTTGAGACATTACTTATCTTTAATTTGTAGAGTGTATTGAAGGGGCAAGAACAGTGAGAAACTCCATGTTACACCAGCATCATGCACTGTTAGAACAGTTGACACTTGGTTCTGTCCAAAACACTCATGGAGACATTGGGTCAATACCAAAAGGTCTTTGAAATTTGATCCTATCAAAAAACCTACATCAGTATATATGCTCCATGTCAAATGGTTCTTGATATTTGGTCCTGCTCAAAGTGTCCATGCTTAGAAAACATCCCTGAGTTCAAATAGCCCATAAGGTTTATTTATAGTTTGGGTTTACAGGATTAATACATAAAAAATACTATTGTATTTTTGTATGTTTTATTGGTCCAATGTGCTCTGGTTATACTGTCAATAATAACCCTTCTCCCCTTGGTAGCCTAACTGGTAATGACACATGGGATTAGGTAGATGACCAAATGTCTTTGTGGACATTTTGAACAAGATCTAATATCAATAACTAAATATTAAGGACCTTTTGGTGTGGTCTAAATGTCTCAGTGAATCTTTTGACAGTACCAAATATCCTGCAAGGGCACTGTTGTAACAAAAAGGCATCTTAGGCCCTGGCTGGTGTAACTCAGTGGATTGAGCGCGGGCTGGGAACCAAGCGGTCCCGGTTCGATCCCCAGTCAGGGCACATGCCTGGGTTGCAGGCCAGGTCCCCATGAGGGCCATGTGAGAGGCAACCATACATTGCTGTTTCTCTCCCTCTCTTTCTCCCTCCCTTCCCCTCTAAAAATAAATTAAAAAAAAAAGAATTAAAAAAAAAAGGCATCTTAGTGTGCCACGTTAGTGAGCAAGAACTTATTAGGAAGAAAAGGTATGGAAGCACACATTCAAAGGCATGGAAACCTGACACCCAGGTGTGTGTTTGCAGTGTTACCAGCACCGATGGTGCTAAGGTGAAAGCCAAGCGGAGAATGGAGGGACATGGAAGTGGAGAGTTGACAAAATTTGAGTGCTGCACAGACTGAGAGTGTGTGTGCTGAGGCTGTGGGTGGATTGCTTGGTGGAAGTGGTACTTCATGGATTTGAGAAGGAAATTTTTGGAGAGAAAACAGTGGTAAAGCTGTTAAAATGGTCTAGGTGAGAGATGATTCAACCCCAAAGCAAGACAATTGCTAAGAAAAGAGAGAGGAGAAGACAGTTTTGAGAATCATTTAGAAAATTAATTGGGAAGACGAGTGGTTTGAATGCATACAGAAGTTAAGGAGAAGGAAGAGCCTAGAATTACTGTAGGCTTATGCTTGGGTGACCAACTGAATGACAGTGTCATTAACTGAAACAGGAAATATAGGAGAAATCACAGCAAGCTTGGGTGAGAGGGGAAGGAACTTAATGAGCTCAGGTTTTTCGAGGCTATCATTGAGGCACTGGTGAAGCGTTTGTTTGTGTGCATGGTGTATTTAGTGCTGGGGAGATTCAGTGCTGAAGAGATAAAGGGCAGTTAGAGCCATGCAAAGGATAAGGGTGCCAAAGTGAGAATGGCATGAAAATCAACCTGATGAGAAAATGCTGCAGAAATCTTACCATTTAATAGGGATTTTGCTAAATACACCCTCCTATATCTATTGTTTTTTAGAAAAGACTGTTTCTGCATTTCTTCCCTTATGTCAAATCATTCTGTTCAATCAGCATATTGCTAGAACCAGAAACACCTGTGTTTGAACTCAGCTCTAATATTGCCAGCTGTGAGCCACCTGACTAGGCAAAACAAAACAAAACAAAACAGCCTAACCAATATGGTAAATGAGTGCAAAGGAGTGATAGACATTGCAAACACCCTTTCAAAAATGTGTAGCACAGACCAGTTGTATCTTTGATTCATGAAATCATAAATAAATAGCCAAATAGGTCACAGATATATAGAAAGATAAATGGATAGTTCTGCCCTTCCCAGCTATTATCCTTAACATATTATTTTTACTTTCTTTCTGACTTGGATACCTCTCAATTTTTGTGAACTTCAAACTTCCCACTAACAGGAAGTGAACTCCCAGACATCTGAAAGTCTTCTACCATCTTCCTAACAGAGAGAGAGAGGGAGAGCTCCAAGACACATGGAGATATCAGCTTGTCCAATGTTTTGTGAAAGCAGATGTTATCTTCTAATGAGATTTGCAGTCAGTGTTAAAAGAAACATAAGATTTGATAATACTTATCAAATACTTATTTTCAAAACTTTGAAGGTGTCCAGAATTGAAGGGAGATTGCTGGGCAAAAGGGAGGTTTTATGTTCTTCATATCACACTGCTCAAGAGATCTGAGCGTTTCCAAGCTGTCTAAAACTGGTGGTTAAAATTCCTCTTCGTGAGTAACAGTGTCTTGAAACAGATAGGGCCTCTCTTCTGCTGTCAGCTGATGGATGGAATAACCGTATCCATCATAATAGTGTCCCAGTGTGGATATGGATGTGAGCTGTGGGAAGCATTGGGGAACGTATTTGTCTCAGGAAGTCAGTCCTAGACAGGAATCCACTCAGGAAAATAGGGTGCCTTGGTCTTCTGGAATCCTGCCTGCAAAACCTAATTAGGACAGGGCACCCTCCCCGCACTCCTTCAGGATCCCCTCCTGAGTCCTGGCTTCCCTCCTCCAAACTACCTTTGCTATTCTACCTTTGCCATTGTCCCATGGGTTCTTTTGCTTGAGGGCCTCTTTCATATAGCAGAATCTGACAGCAATCCCTGGACTGGCAGTTATGCAAACAAATGATGATGTCTGAATTTCTCTATGGGGGTTCAGTTTCTCAGAGGTATCATAGAGAAGGCCTATAGTCAATGATGAGTGATGGGTGCAGGGATTACTGTAATGGAGACATTATCACCTACATGGATCAACACTGCGGCCTAAGTAAGGAGAGTGTTTTGTTCTTCTGCAGGTAATACCACGCAGTACAGGTAATAATTGCAAGGTTCATTCAGCCTGTACGTCAATTAGAGGACACTGAAGGGAATGTAAATATTCTATTTATGCATATTAAGTCATTAATATTTTATGGCCTGTCTTATTCTAATCAGATCATTTTGCTACTGTATTTGGATGGGTCATTCGAATAAACAAAACTACGATTTTTCTGCTCACCTGAAAAAGATATGTGCTGAGAACTATGCCTACAATAAATTCTAGGCATATCATGAATAATTTAGATGCATACTTGCACTAAACAGGCCGACGCTTCCTTACTACTAAATCTAAACGACTCAGCGGCTCTCTGTATTAATTAGAACGGTGGAAAGACTGCCAAACCATCCAGAAGAGGCTACTGTGAGGGTCTGAGAACTTCACACGAAGGGGGAGACCGAGAGGCGAGTTTAGGACGCGTGGCTGAACCTTCAAGCCCCCCGCAGGTTGTGAGCGGGCAGGGCGGGGCGCGGCCCCGGGCGGGGCGAGCGCGCCACCCGAGCTCCCCGCCCGCGCGCGAGGTGAGCCTCACACGTCCTCGCCGCGTCCCGCTTGGCTGAGCGCCGCCACTGGGAGCGGTGCGCTGAGCCACGGGAACTGCGCTGGGCTGAAAAGGCGCCCTCGGGCAGATCGCGGAGCGGTGGTCTGAGAGCCCGCGCGGGGCTGCGGGTGCGCAGCGACCCAGAGAGCCGAGCAGGACCCGGGTACGCGCGGTTCAGCTACGGCCAGGGCGTCCTCTGGACCACGCCGCGCGTGTCCGAGAGCCAGAGGTGAGCTTTGGGCTTTGGAGCCGCAGTCCTTGGGAACTAGGACACGGTATTTGAGGTCTTGTCCCTAGGGACTCCCAGCGGCCTTCTAAGGACCTTTCCACCAGGGACTACACCTCGGAAAGGGAGGATGCATCTCAGGAGCTAGAGAAAAGGATCAAGAGCTCTCCGCCCCTCCCGGCACCCAGCAGCGCGTGTGTTACCTAGGATGGCAGCTGGACATCCTTCTACTTGTCCTGGCCCGGGGTCGTGCAGACGGGGTGGGCATCAGTGGGCCGTGGGTCCCCAGCACCGTCGACCTCCGCGCACTAACCTGGGCGCGGGCAAAGTTTGCTTCTCCAGGTCTAGCCCTTTCTCTCTTCCGCAGCCCCGCAGGTGTAGCCTTTCCTCACGCTCCACCAGGAGCCGCCCAACCATGGACACACCGATTCAGATCTTCCGCGGGAACGTGGGCCCCACCTGCGCACCGAGCACCTGCCGGCTTCCCAACGGCAGCAGCTGGGACACAGGCTGGGCAGAGCCGGACAGCAACAGTAGCGCGGGCTCCGAGGACGCGCCACTAGAAACCGCGCATATCTCCCCCGCCATCCCGGTCATCATCACAGCAGTCTACTCGTTGGTGTTCGTCGTGGGCTTGGTGGGAAACTCCCTGGTCATGTTCGTGATCATTCGGTGAGCGCAGGGTCCGGGCGCTGCAGTGGCCAGAGCCAGGAGGGGGGTCCGGGACAGCAACCGAGACTCGCGGTGGGGTGCCAGCCAGGTGGTGGGGACTCTATTCCGCCTGTGCAAGACTCCAGAGATTCTCAGAAGGTGACCTTTTAGACGTGAATGATTTCCTGGGACAGTTTTTCTAGGGGCACTGTGAGGTTCACACAGGGTAAATCCTCGCGGCCAGAGGTTCTTGAGGATGTAGGAATTACCCCATTCCTCCAACCCCTCCTGAAAATTCTGTGCAAGGTAAGTACTAGGGCGTGGAACAAGGCCAACGCCTCCTGGAGAGAAAGCTAGTCAGTTTGCCTGGGCTTTTGCTTAGTTGTCTTTGCCAAAGAACTGTTTTGTTTTTTGAAAATACTTTTTAAGATAAAATTCTGACCCATAGATGCTCTGTGATTTATCAGATTAGTGTTATGTTTTACGAAACAAAAGCCAGTTTACTATCTAAGGTTGTTAGTATCCATATATGAACCTTTTTAATACTGAAATTACTTTGCTTTTTATTTCCCACCATGAGAAATCAAAGTTTTTATGTTATCTTTCTTTCATGGAATTCTGTTGAATTCAACTTCCAATAATAAATATCCAGTTATCCACATAATGCTATTTTTCTGGTAAGTAAAGCGATTCTTATTTTGGCCTTTTTCAACAAAGAAAAAGAAAAAGAAAAACACTCCAACTTTGGTCTGGCTGCCCTTTGAGATGTATATGTATTTCACTTTTTGGGAGACAATAATACCCTGGAGATGCACCTGTGAGAGTGAATTAGACACTGACATTCAATTGAGAAGTTCCTGTGAAATAAAGTGGGCAAGTCACTCTGTTTAGGGACATTGAAAGGATGAGGAACTAATTTCTTTTATTTTATCCTGACTTTAGTTTTAAAACAGTGGGGCTGTTTTAGTTTTAAAACAGTTTAAAACTTGTGGGTTTTTTAATTTTATTATGAACTTTAAATTCATAAAAGCTATTTATAAAGGTGCTATAATAGCTTTTAAAAGCTATTATGAACTTATTTTATTATGAATATCTACAGTAGCAGGAGTCTGATTCTCTTGGGAAATCATTGTCATACAAATGCCTTTTATCTTTTTCTTTTTGGCTTGGGAATGTCAGGTTTTTTATCCTCATCCATGCTCCAGAATTAAAAACCATCATTTAATGCTCATTTTACCTACAATTGCTGTCTGTATCTTGGTGCCCTTGGTTTCCATAATAGCTTAGCAGGAATTCTGTCAGCGATGAGTAAAGGCTACAGAAGAGGGGGATATTTTAAAAGCAAATTGTTTTTCCAAGTCATTAGTAATTTTAGAGCTGAAACTAAAAGAAAAAAGACAGCTGTATTCTATATTATAATTCAAATTTTGAGAGATCTGTGGTACAGAAGCTGTTGTATTGTGATAAAATGTTGTTACGCTGTTACATAAAGAGAAAAAACCTGTCTATTCTTGCTCATATTATATTTAAGTGCTTGAGTAAAACAGATACAGCTTATTGTAGTTGGAATGAGCACCTGAATTTTTTCCTTGAGAAGAGTTCCTTAGCTGCTCTACAGGTTTTTTTATATGGTCGTGCAAACTGGGATTAAAAATAATGAAAAATCCTAAAATATGTATAAAGAGAATGGAAAACATTAGACATGTCAGAAAGAAAAAAGAATCATTGGAATTGATATGTATAAATATATTATGTATATAATATCATATATATAACATATATAATATCCAGAACTACATTTGTTAGAAGGGAATAAATGCAGCTAAAAATACGAAAGTGAGTTCACATAACAATATCATTGATTCTCCAACCTCATTCTCAACTACTTGGAGATTAAATTTGATAATAAGTAAAAAATGAAGAGTTATACTAGCATCCTGAAATGCTAACCTATTAAAATGATAGTTCTCTTAAACCTATAGCTAAAAGGATTGCAGAGTATTTAGAATTTGTTCAGACTGATATATGGTCAAAGAACTGAAAAATAAAACTTCAGAGGACAAGTTGGGAGGCTTGGGTTTCACTGGGATGGGTGAGGAAAGGACGAAAGGTTGGAGAGGGCAGCACCAAGAGGGCTCTGGGATGCTCATCAGAACTGAGAGCAGGGCACAAGCATGGATTCAAATGCAAGTTTTTAACTGATGTTGAGGGCTGAGCAACATTACCTGAAAAGATGGAGGCTCACTTTTGAGAAGAACACTACTTTTATGTACATGCAAGAGGGTCCTGGTGTAGTTCAATCATCCTGGTGTAGGAACTCATTCTGGAGATGGAATTTAGATGCTCAGACGGCAGGGCAGGTGCCAGTCTAGTATGGCCAGCTGAGACCTGAGGAGAAAGTTAGGGTTGTGGGAAAAGCATTGATTGTTTTTTGACCTGTGTTACAAATTAAAGTTTCAATTGTTTTCATCTTTTAATGTGTAGCATCTGCCTTGATTCACTAATACTAGGGCATGTTAAACCCTTCACTGTGAAAGCCCTGGGGTGGGAAGTTCTTCCTCAGCCTTTGATCCATGTTCCTGGGTCCTACCAATACTGTGTGCCTATGGGTGTGACAGTCAGGATCCAAACCTCACGTTCTCTTCACTCTCACCCCTGACTAAACCCTGGAACTGGCCAGGCCGCCCCACCTCCAACCTCTTAAACATCCATTCTCCCACTCTTCTTACAACTTCCCACACCGACTTCACAAAAAATAATTAAAATTTAATGAACACTTAATATATGCCAGGTTGGTAAAGTTGCCTATTTCATGTGAATTGTTTTATTTAATCTTCCAGCCAGTGGTATGTTACTATGACCGTCTAGCAGATGACTTAACTAAGGCAAAGAAAGATTAAATAATTTAGGGTCACATCTTTCTAACTTGTGGGACTACAATGATCCTAGCAGCCTGACCCCAAATCCTATGCTTTGATCCATTCTGCTGTTCATTTTCCACTATATCACTTCTGCAGACATTGGCATACTCCTTACCTGGCAGTCCTTCATTTTCTCCCAGACTGCTGTATTTCATCTTTTCTTACCTAGCCTAGACCCCAGGAGCAATAACTTTGGCCTCTCTGGATAGTATGCTCAACTACCTTGCCTTCTTGCTCTTTTGCCACTGTCTTCCATCAAACCTTAATCCTGGATCAAGTCAGTAACCCATATTCCGTGTTCCTCTACTGAGCTAACTGATTGCTGCAAAATAAAATTAATTTCATGTTTGTCAGGGCAATACCTCTGCCTTCAAGTGTATCTGACCTTAATTCTGCCTAGTTTTTCTGTGTCTCTCTCCTATTTTCCAGAAGGAATCAATTCTTTTTACCATTTCCCATTAAAAAATTTTATTGATACTAATCCCCAAGCCCTGTATCTGATCATACTCCTGTAATGGTCAGCAAGCATTCTCTGCAATACCAGCATCCAGCTGCTAGGAACACTCCTCTTACCTACATGTGTCAGCAGCCACCCTCCCCTCACCCCCTTTCATTTTGGTCAAAGGCAAATCCCTGCTCCTGTGTTTGAACCTCATCGCCTCCTGCTTTCCTGGCATCTTTGCCATATCAGTTATCTTCTTTCTACTCTATCCATAATTTCTCCCTTTCCACTCCTTTTGTCCCTTAAGCACTTGGACATATTCAAGTATCTCTCATCTTAGAAATAATCAATCAACCCATGAACATTCCTTTTTTTTTAGTTCCCTTAGCTAATATTTCTTCAACCTCTTGTCTGTCAGAGGTCCACTTCTTGGAGGAATAATCCCTCCTCCACATTTCCTTGTCTCTGCATGTTCCTCAGCTCAGTGCACTTAGTTTCTGTCCCTGACACTTCTTCACCAAAGTGATAGCATTCATGTTTCAGATGCTCACATTAGCTGGTCAGACTTGACTTCTATGGAGGTTTAGCATAGTTGACCAATCTTACATTCCTCACTTTCTCTGACAGAATCCTGTCCTTGACTTCTTTCCACATCCTTTGGGTTTCTTTTCAGTCTCCATCACAGACTTCACTTCCTCTCATGTTTCTTAAATGGTCATATTTCCAGAGTCTTCTTAGCTGTCTTTGGTTTTCACTTTGTATACAGGCTTTCACTAGAGAAGCAGAACGAGTCAGGGATGTACATGGTAAGAGGTTTGTTGCAAGGAATTGTCTTACGTGATTGTGGGGCTGGCTAGGCAAGTCTGGAGCCCATATGGCAAACATTAAGAAAGGCAGGCTGCCATCCCCAGGTGGAATTTTGTCTTTCTTAGGAAAGTTTCAGCTCTGTTCTTTAGGCCTTTCAACGGTTTTGATCAGGTGCATCAGATTATCTAAGATAATGTCCCTTGTTTAAAGTCAACTGATTATAGACGTTAACCACCTCTACAAAACACCTTTAGAGCAATACCTAGGTGAGCACTTGATTAAATAGTTGGGGAATGTAGCCTGGCTAAGATGGCATATCATACTGACCATCACATGCTCAATGGTATCATCCATTCCTCTGCCCATAACATTCAGGGGAATCCTGACCAATCCTAAATCTGTGAGTCTCTCTCCCAGGTACTCATACCTTGTTGCAGACTCAGTTGACCTCCTTCCTTCTGGATGGCTCTATATCATTATCTTGCAAGTACCTCAGGTGTCTAGAGAATCTGCCTGTATTAATTTGCAAGGGTGGCTACAACAAAGTATGACAGATTATGTGGCTTAAACTACATTTATTTTTTTATACTCCTGGAGGTAAGAAGTCCAAGAGCAAGGTATCAGCAGGGTTGGTTTCTTCTGAGGCTTCTTTCCTTGGCTTGCAGATGGCTGTTTTCTCCCTATTTCTTCACATGGGCTTCCCTGTGTGTGTCTGTGTCCTGATCTCCTCGTCTTTCTTATAAGGACAACATTCATCCTGGATTAAGGCACATGTTAAAACCCCATTTTATCTTAATTTTACCTCTTTGAAGGCCCTATATTCCAAAACAGTCACACTCTGAGGACTGGAGATTAGGACTTGAACACATGAATTTGGAGGGTGGGGGACACAATTCAGCTATAAATACTTCCTATTCCCTTCCTGTTCTACTTAGGAAACTACTCGCCTCAAGCTTCAATATTCGTTATATATATATATTTAATATATAAAATTTAAAGAAATTTAAAGAAAAGCTTTACCTGACTCAGTCTGGACCTCATGGTTGAACTTGAGCCAGTGATATCAAAACTATATGGCTGTAACCAAATTGGGGAAATTGGGAGAAATGAGTGACCCAATCAGAGTGTCCACTACAGTGAATGCCTCTTTTCCTTCATAGCTGTTTTATTCTTTCTCCTTGAATGCTCATTATAATTACTGCAGTTTATGTACACGTATATTCCATAATCTCTCAAATGTCAACATGGCCTACTTTATATAATATTGCTACACTACACCTAGAGAGGCATTAGAGAAAAGACAGAGGTACGTTGGTATAACTAGCCATGTTCTGGTCTCTATTATCTAACATTAGTCTTAACTTATAGTTTTGTTTAAAAAAAAAGTTCTAATTTATCCTAAATTCTCTCTTGGAATCAACATTAAACATTTCCTTTAAAACAAGAATAGCAAAGATAACTTCAGAAATTGTTTGCAAAAGAGCTCATCTTGCTCATCTTACTTTTTCTCAAAGTAATTTTATCATTTGACAAACTCTAAAAAAAGAGATTTGATTTTATTGCAAATATTTATGTGAATTGGCTAAATGGAACTATTTTATCTTCTGTGTGACATGTGATTCCCAATGAAGTACAAATCCTTGTGGAACTGTTTCAGAGATGAGAGACTAAACAGTCCCCTGTCCAGAAAAAGAAAAAAGGAGAAAAGAAAAAGAACACTAGTTTGGAGATCACCATAGAGCCCCTAAACGCTTACAGACTCCAGGCAAAATTATCGTCTCTACGATCACTTCTTGATTATGTTGACTTTACAAGACAACAGTTTTTCCTGGTGCCGGTCTTAGAGTTAGTTCCAGGAGGAATTTATTTCTCACTGGGAGATGATAGGTAGATCCTCTCCATTAATCATTAAGCTTTATCTTCTGAGCAACAGTATCTCTATGTGAACTGTGCAATTGTCACCTCCTTCTCTCCATATTAATTTGTGAATACACTCAGTTGTCACCCTGGGAGGTGCTGTGCTCGACCAAAATCCTATGGCTGCAAGACAGGCTTAGAACAATATTAACAAAAGATGGTTTCAGAATAACATTTATTTATTCATCAACAGAAAATCAACCAGTAGATCTTTTTGTTCCTTTCTTTCTTTGGAGGGCGTGCTGGTTTACGACTTAGGTAAGGAAAACTTATCTAAGAAGAATAGATTTTAGGAGAGAATAATATTGCAAAAGAATTGCTGATCAAGCAAGTCAGAATTTACATGAGCCTGGTGGGGTAGCCCAGTTGGTTAGAGCATCATCCCAATTCACCAAGGTTGGGGGTTTGGTCCCCAGTTAGGGTACACACAAGAAGCATCCAATGAATGCACAGGTAAGCGGAATAACAGATTGATCTCTCCCTCCCTCTCTCCCTTTCTCTCTCTTTCCAAAATCAATAAATAAAATAAAGAATTTACATGAAAGACATAACTGTGATAAACTGAGAGATTCCAAAGGAATTGTTCTACAGGAGGGCAAGGAAGCTATTAGATTAGAATGGCTACAGTTATGAGCATTTAGAGATCAGCTGTAACAATAGAAACAATTTTCTGAGTTCCTGTTGAGCTCATTAACTCATTATTAACTCATTGTTTCACAACAAAACTCAAAACTCTATCCTTTACAATATTTTTTCCACCCATGAAGGGCTCCCTTCCTCTGACAGAGGATGGAGCAGAAGGGTAATTGTGTCTCCTCTCTGCCTGCTCTCTGTAGCCTACCTTAGCACGGGACTAGGTACTTGATAATTGCTCAGTGAATGCCAGCCCTCACTGTCATCATTGCTACTCCTGCTGTTGTTATTGTTAATATTTTTATCAATTATCTACTACAGTCCTACTAACCTGTTTCACAATCAGGAATTGTGAAACAATTGGTAGTGTTCCACCAGGTATTATTGGCCATTGTAAGCACACCGCATACAAAGTTGAATGGACTTGAATATGGTTCTGGGAGTCAGGGCCCTCACCGCAGACATCATAAGTAGTTCCTGGGGTACTGGCTATTCCAGCGAAATCATTACTTTGGCATCCCCCTTCTTCCACTCTCACCACCTCCAGGGGGTATGATGGGATGCCAGAAGCCCACCTTTCTGGCTGTGTGTCACTATCTGCCTGGTGACTGGGGTCTCCACAGTTGTGGGACTCAGGTACTACCCTCAGTTCTCTTTGTAGCTTCTGCTCTTTGCATAAGAGAGCAATTCTGAGGCACTGAAAGGTCCTGATGCCTATGGGAAAATGACTCCTGACTACAAATTGAGGCAAGTTCAAAGTCAGATCATTGAAAAAAAAAACATAATTGAATTTTCCTTCTTTTTCTAAAGTAATAAGCTACTTCCCTTTAGAAAAGAATCATAATTTTAATACCAAACAGTCCAAAAGGACAGATAGAAAATTAATTTCATCGAGATAAACTGAAGGTATCTGCAGGATTTAATCAAGCAAACTCGTTATGTTTTCAAATTAATTTTCTGAGAATTCACATTAGTACAGTCATCATTATTTCTGACCATTTCAAACATAAAATCTAGAAGGCTATGTGCCTGGAAAATACACCCAGGAAAGTGAGTAAATTGTGCTTTTTGGCAATGCAGAGAAAAGAGTGTCAAAACTTGTCTCTCACTATGCTAGCCTTCCACTGTTGGTTGAAGGATCGTATTTCTCAGGGGCTGCAGAACTTTCTTCCTACTGAGTTTGGTGTTTGGGGGTCTTCAGATTGCTAGTGCAGCTCCAGCATTGCAAGTTAAAGGCTGCTTGTAGGTGTTTGTTGTTTTCATTATGTTGGAGCTATAGCTTGAAGACTACTCAAAAGGCTTAGATTTTACTTCTCACCGTCTCACAAATTTGTAGTTTCAGGCTGGTCACTTACTTCCTCTTTACTTAGTTTCCTTGCCTGAAAAATGAGTACTGTTTTTGGAAAAACTAAAGACCATAATGTACATGGCAGCATTTATTCATAGAGGAGCAGTAGACTAAAGTTCTGTTTCAGTATTATCTTCTGGACCATGCCCTGTTTCCTGATGTCAAATGTTGTCTACCCTCATGGTGCATATATGACCACACTAATCAGAATGTTTTTCAATCTTTAGCTGATGGAGGTGGCAGAATTCTCAGAATCATCTTATTTCTCTGATAAAATTTCTGACTCCTTAAGAAGCTTTAGAATGACAGTCTGGAATTTCTTTACTTATTAGATAGGGACTCTGAGAACCCCTGAGAATCATCTTCAGAAAAAAATGAGGCTATTGGTATCTTATGGGATTGTGACATGGGTTATTAGGACAGTAGTAGATAATTGATAATAACATTAACAATAATAACAACAACAGCAGGAGTAGCAATGATGACAATGGGGGCTGGCATTTACTGAGCAATCATCAAGTACCATGTCTCATGCAAAGTAATTGGTGCTTAGCCATCAAGATTATAGATTTTTATAAATTTTTTTATTTATTTATTTTAGAGAGAGGGAAAGGGAGGGAGACAGAGAGAGAGAGAGAGAAACAGCAATGTATGGTTGCCTCTCACATGGCCCTCACTGGGGACCCGGCCCGCAACCCAGGCATGTGCCCTGACGGGGAATCGAACCGGGACCCTCTGGTTCCCAGCCCGTGCTCAATCCACTGAGCTACACCAGCCAGGGCAAGATTATAGATTTATCATGCTGTCATAAAGCTAAAAAGGAGCTTCTGATTAATAAATCATTATTTAAATTTAAAAGACACTTGGGCAATACAGCTCAATAGCAAGCTCAATATTCTTCCCACTGGTGCCTCATTTCTTGGGTGGTGAGTGTCACACTTCCCCAGAAACCCTGCCTGGTGACATTGGTTCCTGATGATCAGCAGATAACTTTGTTCCCTTTGGCATCACACAACTATGCATGGTTGCCAATTTAAAAGCCATGCCTAAATTCTCTGTAAAGAGAACTGCACTAGGAAGGCCTTGAGTTAAGGTGTCATGGGGAGCATTTTTAACTACTGAAGACACCTCTGCCTTGTTGTCTCACAGCTGGTACTCTTAGCTCCTTAGCTGACCCCTCTTTTTGGCCTGCTCCAGCACCCCTCCTGGTGTACTGTCCTATTGTTTTCAGGTTTGGAATATTGTCAAGTTCAGTGAGGACATCCCACAGACTTTGCTCTTTTAGTGCCATATGTTCCTGTGGTATGTGTGTTAAAAAGTGCAACCACTTGCTGCCAGTCCACCTCCAGATTCCTCTCATGAGCCCCAGATCCCCACCCACATGGTGCCATTTTGCTTGAAATACTTGTGAATTTTTGTAGAGCAGTGTAGATGAAATGGAAACTAATTTTATATTTTTTCATAGTTAGAAAACTTTTTTTTTCCACCAGTGGACATACAATGACTGGGAGGACTAACTGCTGTTTCATTTTGGTTAAATACAAGCAATACCTGAAACAGCTCAACCAGACTATTGAGGCTGAGAGTTTTGTCTTGTAATGACGTGTTCATAGGATCCAGTCCAGTACGTATGTAAAAGATTGTCAGTAAGAGTCCAGTATGGTATGTAAAAGATTGTCAACACTTGTTAAACTCACCGTTATTTATTATTTTTAACTATGCCTGTTTTGTTCTCTCTTGCCAGCATTGTAGGGTTATGAGCATGTGTCTTTCAGAAATGCGGGAGAGGAGCCTTGCCCTCCTGCTCCATCCAGACCCTCCCACCGAGCTCCTGCCTCTGCAACCACAGATTTTGTACCCCAGTCTAACTTTCTTTAGTTAAATTGGGGGAAAGACATAAATCTCCAGGGTAAACTTGAAGGACAGTTGTTGTGAGAATCAAATAAAATACATGGAGGTCAAAATACTGAGTTTTGTGCAATAGATTATACAGTGCTAGGGAGAGGCAAGAGTGCAGGAGATGGGATCAAATTCTGGGTTTGAATTCCTGCTCTGCTCTTTATAACTAGATTCCTTTGAGAAATTTACAGACTAGGAAAGTTTACATAGTTTATGCAATAGGGAGACTGATATCTACCACATAGAGTTGCTCCGAGTACTAAATGGGACAAAGCATGTGGAATGTACAGCAGAATCTGACACAAGGAATGTTTTGAAATAAATGGTTATTATTAGTGTTGTCATTACTATGAAACTTCTCAAAACAGGAAGGTGATGCCATGACATTGAGATGTTGGCAGATCCAGGACCGCCATGGCAGGAGAGTGCAGGCACCTCTAGGTCCCCGGTAAATGTTCCCTGCCCATTGGGATGGTGATGGTGGTAGCTCTCATGTGGGCGATGTGGGCTAAGCTTGTTTCTCTGGGAGCAGGGCTTTTGCTACAGTTGATGTAATTTGTAGACATTTTTGTTGTGGGTGTTTCTCTCTCATGCTCTGAGATCCGATGACAGGATTTGAATTCTTTATAAGTTCTTAAGCAATTTCATACATCCATTTGTTATAAATACTTTTGAGAAGCTATGAGCTCAACATTTTATGATTACTTAAGATGTATACTGTATTATAATATTATATATCATTCTGTTCTTGTTATTCCAGTGTATAAGACTCTGGGCTTCATTTTTACTCTTATCTTTTACTCAAAATTGGGTAAATACAACCTTGGACCTTAACCAGGTTAAACTTAACCTACATTCCCCTCTGCTTCTGGTGGTAACTGGAGGCTTCTACCCACATGAGAGAGGAAGGATGAGTTGGGAATATGAAATAAATTAGACATTTTCCAGATTATGTGCATGCTACTAATTATTTCAGTAAAATTTATGAAGTTATGAAGAAGCTTTATTAAGTTTCCCATTTTATAGTTAGGAAACTTCAACTCAGCATTTTTAGTGACCTATTCAAAGCCTATCAGTTGGAAGGAAAAATGACTAGAACCCAGGTCTACCTAATAGTGTAAGGTGGAGAAGATCAGGCTAACTTTATAAAGAAAGCAGAGAATATCGGGGAAAAAATGTGAGAGTAGAAGTCAAAGATATTACCTGCTAAAATCTTTGCTAGTAGTAGGGATTTGAGGGGGAAAAGTTGAAAGAGTAAGAAGTCAGCTCATAAGATGCATTTTTCTAACATAACGATATTTTTTAAGAAGATACTTGAATAGATAGAATTTCAGTCTTGCTCACTAGA
This sequence comes from Micronycteris hirsuta, assembly GCA_004026765.1. Classification (NCBI taxonomy): domain Eukaryota; kingdom Metazoa; phylum Chordata; class Mammalia; order Chiroptera; family Phyllostomidae; genus Micronycteris; species Micronycteris hirsuta. Next base: position 25,568 of record PVJI01022027.1, read on the forward strand.
AATATTTGGCTGTCAAGTACATAGATACTTGCTTAGTTATCTATGCCTTTATAAAACCTATGCTCTGAGCATCGGCCTTGCACATTTAATCACTTTCTAAAGCTTACAGGTCATTAAAAATATTTGAGTAAAAACTGTAAGGCAAAGCATAGTTTTAAATAAACTCCTCACTGTCCAGATTAAATCACTGTTTAGTCAACAGCATCAAAGTGAAAAGCAAAAGATGTTGACTCTAGTACCAGTCCTTATAATGCCTTCATCCAAGTACAAACAAATACCTCTCCTAACAAAAAGAGAAGAGAGAAAGGAAAGATCGGGGGCATGGGGGGGGGCATAGGGAAACTGAGAGAGAAGTATGATCCTGTGAGTTAGATCATACTTTTGAATTGGCCATTGACCTCCTTTATGTCATGTGTTGCCAGTTAGGTTTTACTAACATTACTTAACAAGAACTGAAACTCAGAAAAGTCTTATACTGAGTTCAGACTCAGGACTATCTGACTTCACATTAGACCACACTGTTTCCAAGGGGAGTCACGGCTGCTTTATCATTTCATGGTATAATAAGTTTCTCATTTTATGTGGAAATTTATGTCTT
>PVJI01022028.1:0-26026 GCA_004026765.1 Micronycteris hirsuta
ATGTGGATTTTAATTTTGATTTAATGCCAGATACCTTCTTCTAATAATTTCTTTAAAAATATTGGCAAGACTGTGAAAATGAAGAAACTATGAATGTTTCAAACACTAGGAAAATTAAACCTTATAAAATTTATGTTAACGAATTATATTCTATTTATAACAATGATTCTGCTATGGAAATACTTATCAAACTTTTCCTCTGGAGTGCCATTGACCAGCATGGTACTGGGAGCACAGGGGAGGGGCCCCGAAGCAGCCCAGCGAGGCTCCGGTTCCTCGGGGAACAAGCTAGCGGCAGCGACACGTGACCGCAGTATCCATCCTGGGGGAACAGCACATCACTACAGACTCCCGGACCCCGGGCACAGACACAGCAGCAGAAGTCCCGGGGGAGGGGGGTCTGTGAATGGCTAGTGAAATGTTTGGACAAAGGAAAAGCCCTCCTACCCACTTCCAGTTCCTGGTGGGAGGGGAAACCACAGGTCACAGCAGTAACCAGGCAGCAGGAGAGGTGTGGACCTGCCAGTCTAGCCTGGGAAAAGAATGGGATTGGCTGGGGTGCTGGACGCTTCCAGAGCACCTGAAAGTTTGGGCCAGGAGATTTAACACAGGGAAGGGAGAAACACACTCCTTTTTCTTCTACCCCTTGCTTGCCCTCTGCAGGCTGGCTCTCACCCAGGCCAAGCAGTGCCTGCTGGGCAATGTCCTGGGGACAAGTGCGCCATTGGTGGTCCGTAGGATGCTGTGGCATCTTCCACTTCTGTGAAGATGGTCCTGCATCACATCCTCCTCTTCCTCTGGGATGCTTGGCAAGGATGGGCAGGCCAGAGCGCTTGCAGACTGGGGCTCTGGAAGTCACGTGGCCAGGTGGCAGGCCCTGGGCCCCCATACGGAGAAGCGGTGGCTGTGGCAGGAGGTGTGGGCTGTGCATGCAGACTCCGGAAAGGATCCTGAGGCTTGACAGTAAGAGGGGAAGAAGGTGAGCTGCTTGGAGGATGGCTCAGCTGCAGCCTGTGGTTCCCTAAAGGATGATATTTTTAGACGGGAAAAGGAACTCTGGGCACAGTCTTGGATTGGTCTGGAGAGGGTGGCAGGGCTTTTCTCTGCGTGCTCTGGAGGGGGTGGGCTCTGAGGCAGAAGCCTGCCATTCTTCCAAAATTGTGTAGCTTTTGAATAAAAGACTCCTTTTCTTTTTCACCAAACCTCTGCCTCTGGAGTTTGACTATGGGCAGTGGGCAGCAGACAGCAGAACCCCATTTCTCTTCGGTAATACCATTAAGAGTAAACGAGAATAAATTTGCATTCTGGAGATCTATGAGACAAAGCACAGTGCTATAACCTAAGCAAACATATTTTTAAGTCTAGTGTTCAAGATAAAAATACCGGGATAATTTTAGGCAATAATACATGTTTCATAAAAAATGATAAATGCTTTTTCTCTCAAATTATCTAGCAACTTTAATAATCTTGAATACCAGCCGCTTGGTAAAAGAAGTATATATATTTAAGAAACTGGCCAACATTTAAAATCTCAAAGCACTAAGCTAAATTATATTCCAAAATAATTTAGTTAGATATTAAACTATTGTATATTTTTAACCAATTTTTTTAAGTGCTTAAAATTAAGCCACGTAGAAGAGGCAAGTCTTGAACAAGAGAAAGAGCCACCAGGTGGCGACATATCAGCACTCGGCACTAAAGACGCCCTGGCCTTTGAAACCAGCGGGAACTAGCCTTCCCCTGCAGCCGGCTGGTGGAAGTGGCGCTTTTGCAGATCATTGAATTGCCTTGGGGTCATTATTTCTTTTCTTTTTAAAAAATTCTTAAATAATGAGGCATGTTCACAAACAAATAGCCCTATTATCTGGTCCTGTACAATCCACAGTGTCTGACAGCCTTCCTTCATTTTACCCATCTCCGACCCCTTCGGTTCCAACTGGCGGTGCCTCTTCTGCTATAATCCCATAATCTCTTTCTTCAAGTGATAGTTCAGCCACGCCTTTGGTGGTCTCGGGCAGCGGACTGCATTTTTTTGCATTATGGAGAAGCTGAGAATATTTCAAATATTTAATTTTTGGTTCCTTTTTTGCTTAACAATTACTTCTTAAATTCATCTCTCTCCTCTCACATTTTACTATAAGAATTCAGGGGAACACAAGCTGCACCTTCAACATTTGTTTAGAAATCACTTCAGGTAAATATCCAATTTCATCATTTTATCTATCACAAAACACAAGAACACACTTCAGCTAATTTTTTTGCCACTTTGTAACATGGACCGTCTTTTCTCCATTATCCAATAATGTTGGGGACCACTCTGTGTGGTTTTGGAGATTGCAGCCCCATGACTGCAAGCTCTGAAAGGGGCTAGTAAGTCTCCCTGAAAACCAGGTAACGCAAGTGGCAGACATGACCCTACTCTAGCACTGAGGGTTCCCATGGGAATCAGGCCTGAGAAATACATTGTACCCTTTGATGCTTGCTCTGCTTTGTTTTGTATAGCCCTGGTGATATAAATGGATGTTTAAGTTCAAGGCATAAGGAGTAAAGTCCTCATCTCATGAAATACATTGTAAAGACCCTCTGGCGTCAGCATGACTAACAGACCCTGACCCACGACAAATCTCTGTGTTCCTTCAATTGTTATCTATAGATAATACCTGTTTTTGTGTGACTATAGTCTTTTTGACATTGGCTGATGAACTATGCAAATATGATGTACACACCTATACATACCATTCCCAATAAAGCCATTTGGGAGAAGGGCTTGGGCATTCTCCACTAGAGGGAATCGCTACCCCCTTTCCTGACAGAATAGCAAGATTGTGTCCAGATGATTTATTTACCATCTGCAGCAGACAGGAGGATTCTGCTGGATGGAGTTCCTCTCACACAATAATATATTCCTCATTTCTGTTTGAGAACTCGCCAGCATGATCTTTAACATCCATGTTTCTACAGATATTTAGTTCTTGACTACGTACATGTTCTCTAAGAAGACAATGGCTTTAATCCAGCTTCCTCTTTCCTTTCTGAGACTTCACCAGAATCGTATTTGATGACCATGTTTCTATCAACAGTCCCTTTATGACAATCTAGACTCTGTCTCACACGCACATTAAAACTCCTCCAGCCTCTCTGCCCATTACCTAGTTCCTAAGCGATCCCTACATTTTCAGGTATTTGTTAACAACAGCCTACTCAAGCGAATAAAATATGCGGTACATGTCCAAGAGTGCTGATCTAGTCTATGGCCAAGCTTTTATCTAAGACCAACACAAACTTGATGGTTGACTCAGTTTCTCAGATTTTAGGATGTGCTCTCTCCATGCGGTTTGCTGACTGACTAGGCTCCATTCTAGGTGTGATGACCTCTGCCAGCAACTTTTTTTTTTATTTCTCCAGATGAAAAAAATTCTCAAAGGGTAATGTTTTGCCACTGTGGAAGACGTGAAGCAAAAAATGGCAGAAGCACTAAAAGACATCAAAATTGACAAGTTCAAAACTGTTTTGAGCAGTGGAAAAAACATCTTAATAGGTGCATTGTATCAAATGCTTTGAAGGTGACTGAAATTTAAACATGCAAGAATAAATAAATGTTTAAATAAATAAATTCTGGAGTTTTGGGGGCCCCCTGTCATATTATTCTAGCACTGCTATAATGAGTTACTGCATATTTAGTGGCTTAAAACCACACAGATTTATTAGAGTTCTGCAGCTTAGCATACTGACAGGGGTTCATTGGGTTAAAATCAAGGTGTTGGAAAGACCGTTCATTTCTGCAGGTTCTGAGGAGGGTCTGTTTTCTTGCCTTCTCTAGCTTCTTAAGGCCATCCATAGCTCTTTCCCTGAGTGGAAACGTAGATATTATACTTATGAAAAATGACATAAATAGAGTCATTTCAAAATGCAATCGAAGCCATCATCCCAGAGAAATTGCCTTGTACAGCTTACTCCTCAAACCTTTGAAATGTTTGACCTGGGAAAATAACCTTTAGACTGGACCAAACCAACATTATATTCCAAATAACTGTTTATAAAGCTAACAGGAAAGCAGACATCCTGACTATCAGGGCTGAAAATTGAGAACATTCTTTAGAAATAGCACCGCCATGTATAGCTAAAGAATAATGTCATTTATTTGGAACCTATAGAAATTCCTCCTTTGGCTTATTAGCACCAAGAGAAATTCCTTCCTTCTATTCATGTAATTATTTCCCTTCTCACCTCATGAATGCCCCTTGCCTCCTCCTCAGAATTGAAATACCGCGTTTCTGCCTGTGTTGGTGCCGCCCAGCACTGCAGTGCGTTCGGTCTCACATAGACACTTCGGCTTTTTTGTTATTAGGTTAACAGGAGGGAAAAATAATATTCACCCAGAATGGGTTGACTGATTTCCTTATACTACTACTGTAGACTCTTCACAAAAACTTTTGAATAAAAAACTAATTTCTACACTAAATGCATCAGTTAATACTATAATATTTTTGCTATCATAAATATAAATATGGCTCCTACTAATTTTCTGTCACTGTTGATTGAATAAGTTTATATATATATAATATGTATATATAATGTATGTATACATATACACACAGCACATTCCTAAAATATAAGTGGGTGGCCATTAGGTTGTGGAAGAAAAACTAGGCTAAGCAGTGCATAAAGATTTTATCCGTTAAATAGAAATGAATAGCAAAATAGAGACATGTCTTCAGATAAAGTTACATTCTAAAAATGTATATTTGTTGCTAGTCATGACAGTCTACAAATACTCTTTCATTGGAAAGAAATGCCATATTGGAGAGCTAAGGACAGTGAATGAATATTTAAGCGAGGTTCTGTAATGTGTTGGTGTTGGAGACAGACTTGATTTCAAATTGCATTTCTGCCCATTATTAGCTGTGTGATCTTGGGAAAGTGATCCCCTTTGCATATTTGTTTCCTTACCTTTAAAACAGAGATCATGGACAGTGGTTTTCTTTTATTTAATTTTGCCTTCCAGTGTCCATTTCCACATTCTTTAATGAACATATTTCGATATTCCTGCCAACTTACTTCCCCTTTTACTCTATATGGCTACAAGTGATCTGACATTGCTCCGTTCCAGGAAACCTTGATTTGGTTAAACTGGCGGCATACCCCCCGCCTTCCCCATTCCAGTGTTTGCTTCGTGGTGCGTACACAGGACATCTGGAAAGACATTTGCTGAAACTTCTTGGAAAGAATCCTTTCTGCATGTTCAGTATCTTGAAGGCGTGGGTTTTTTTTTTTCTCTGTAACTACAACCATCTTGCAAGCAAGAGGAGAGAACCTAATAAGCTAAAGGCACCACTACCAGGAGCCTCCCTGGACAGCACAGAGCCAGGAGACACGTCTTTGCCCATGTGGGCCCAGAATGAAGTTATGCCACAAGCCCCTTGTTTAAGCTCACTCAATTTCAATTTTCTGTGAGTTGCAAAAGGATATTGTCAAACTAATGTACTTGGCACACAGCGCTCTGTCAATAATACACATCTCCAGATAACTAGCATGTGAACAGCCTAGACTACAGAAAGAGTTTCGGTGATTTCCACTAACAGCAATTCTTCTCCAGCATGCCTTTAATTTTAATTCAACTCAGCAAGTACTTATTCATTTATTTATTAACTCAACTGATATTAGGGAATCTATTATGAACAAGGCACTGTGCCCAGGATTGTCGGTTATACTGACAAGTATAATAATGGTTACTTCAGTACCGTAGCTGATAATAAAGAGAGAAACCAGTACTTTAGCAAAATGAATTACTTGTAATCTACCAAGGAGACAAGGATTTTAAAAATTGTATAAACAGTGCGATTGTGTGCCAAACTGTGTAGTACCTAGGCAAACAAGTAGCATAGATGATCCACTAAAGAACAGTACATAGTAAAATGAAATATATTCGTGAGAAAATAATGTCTAATAGCCCAAACATACAATTCCTTTTCCCTTCCCTTTAGTCCTTTTTGTTTTGCTTTATGATATTTCTTACTTCTTTCCTTAAATTAATTTGGGTTGTTAATCTTGCTTGAATATGCCAACAGCTTGTTATACTAGGGTCCTTGGGACTCTGTGTCAGAAGAAAACAGTGTTAAAACAGGAGTCTTCCATTATTTCTAACAATGAACACTTCTGGAGGGAGTTCAAGGAAAATTTATGCAGGATCACAGAATTTTTGTGAACCAAGAGACTTTGGGGGCCATATATCCACATCTCTGGATTATTATTTACAGTGAATTTCACAAAATAACAAGTAGGGTTATTGAAAACATTTTCTTTAGTATGTACCAAAAAAATAAGATTGGCTGCGGAATTAGAGTTATGGAAACATGTTTTGTAGACAGAGACTAATGTGTAAATAATCTTTAAAAAATGACATGAGATGCCTCTATAAAAATCTGATACTATAATAACTGATTATTTTTATCCAAGGGCAAAAATGGAATTCAAAAAGTCTCTACACCTTCCTTGCATTTATTTTAAAATACTCCCAGCTGTTAAAAGATTATGATAGTGATTTGCGAAAGAATGTGCATGGGTCGCTGTGTTGGAGGTGGGAGCTGAATAAATATGCAAAGCCTAAGTCATCTGCAGACGGTAAGTGAGAGGGAATGAGGAAGAGGGCGATTGATGGAGGTCACAGGAAACCTGCGGAGACGCACTTAGATACACTTCCGTGAGTTTGAATTGTGTTCGCAGCCTGAGGGTGGGAGTGAATGTGGGCCCAACGGTCTGCTTCCAAGGACTCGGCGCATCTTTTGTTTTTTGTTTTGCTTTGTTTTGGCTCTAGGGTCTCAAGCCTCTGGAACCTATTATAAAAGTCTTAATAGAGAAGATTTTTTTTCTTGCTCTTTTCAGCCTCTTAGGTTCAAAACAATGACCCTCTTTTCTCCTTTGTGGGAACACCTGTTAGGTGAATTTTACTTTCCTTTTGGGTAGTACTTTGCTTATTTTGGGTACTTTTATTTAAGCATGTTGTACTTTGTCACATTTTGCCGAACTTTTTATACGTTGCCATTTACTTGTTCAAACATGGAAGAGCAATTGCCAACCTTCTTCCTCCTACTACCCCCAAATCCAGCATTCTATGATCTATTTCCCGTTCTGGCCCCAGATTAAGCTGTGGTTAAAATCTCCAGTTATACACTGAGACGTAATATTGAAACTATTCTGTAAATTTATGCTAATTGCTATAGACAGAATGTTTGTATCCCCACAAATTGATATGTTGAGATTCTAATCCCCAGGACAATGGTATTTGGAGATGGGGCCTTTGAGACATAATTAGGTTCACCCGAGGTCTTTTCAGTGCCCTTAGGAGAAGGCCAAGTGCCCAGACCTCCTTCCATCTCCGATTTCTGCAATCCGGGAGGAGGGCCCGTACCAGACACCAAATCTGCCAGAACCAGTATCCTGGACTTCCCAGCCTCCAGGACTGTGAGAAATAAATGTTTATTGCCTAAGCCACCCAGTTTATAATATTTTATCATAGCAAGCTCAAGTTGACTAAGGCATTCATTAAAAAAATCTGTTTAAAAAAGAAAACATGGGTTTATATACAGTCTCTCTAAAGCATAACTGCCTAACTGTGGGCCAATTCTCAAGGGTTAAAAATTACGCTAAGGTGAAGAAAGACAGAAAAAACCCGAGCTCAAGTCTAGTCTCTATTATTTATTAGTTTTGGGACTGTGAAGAAATTGTTTTACTTCTTTGAGCCTTAGTTAATGCATCTCTAAAACTTGTTTATAACACCCACAAAGTCGAAGGGATATCGTATGTGCTGTCTCACTGAACTCTGTGATTGCCGTGTGCTTTATCTCTCTGGCTTGCTCGAAAGCTCCCCTCTCCTTCACAGCTTGGGCAGATTCTCTCTTGAGTCTGTGCTCCCATCAAAACAACATCTTTCCCAGGTAGAGGTGAACTATTTTTAGTTTAAGTGTTCTTTAAAATACTCACTGTGTGCCTGCACATGGTAGGACTCTTGCAGATCATTGGCATTCATCAGTAAATAAAATAGAAGGAAAAAAAAAATCCCTGACTTTGCCATGATTTAGTCTTATATTTAGATAGTTGCTTCCTCTCTCAGCGGCTCCCAGGTACAAACTTTCTGATTGCTTTAAGGAATAAATGCAATAATCTTTGCAATATCGTATCTATGAACCATCAGTATGTGTTGACTCATTTTCACTATGTAAAAATACCTGTTTCATTTTAGAAATTATTCAACTTCAAAAAACCATTATGTATGTATGGACTGTCTTTGTTTAGCTTTGCTTAGAAGCAGACCCTAATAAAACTATTTGAGCACAATAGATTACTTGGGGGGTGGTAACATACCTAGGTAGGCCTAGCAGGAATGGAAATCCCCAGGCGGGAAAGCTGTATGGTGGGAAACTGTAGCCTGGGAAACTTCCTGCCGACCCTCCCCAGGACAAACAGATGCCTGGCTAAGATTGGGGTCTGGGGTCGGCCTATCTGGCATCACAGGATGCAGCTTTAACTTGGGCTTGACAAGATGTATCGAGAACGATGGTCGGCAGAAATAGTACCCAGCAACCAGCTCTAGCCAGTCAGACTCTGACACCGCAACCAGTTACCCTTTGCTGGTTTTGTGCTTAAAAACCCTGCCCTAAGAACAACTGAATGAGTCCAAATCTCCCTTGGTTGGCTCCCCAACCTCCCTAGGTTGGCCCCACTTTCTACCACGAGTCTTAACCTCCCTTGGTTGGCCCACTTTCCCTCTTACTCCCCACAAATAAACCCTGCTCCTTAGCTTGCTGCATCGGTCTGGTTTCTTGAGTGACTCCGACCTAACAGGTGGTACTAGGAAACATCATCAGAGAAAACAGCGGTGACCCAGAGAAGAAAAAGACACAAATACAGGGAGAATTATCAAACATATTACCGATCTGTACAACTGCAGTTTAATCTCATCAGGAATCTCTAGGTGCCAGTATGGAAAGTCTATCTCAGAGCTAAATTATTTGCCCACGAGCTTCTGTTAAGCAATTGTTTAAGAGCTTCCCATAGAGGGAATTAATTCCCTGGTGTTTTGCATCTACTGTGGAGCCCTCAGGCAAAGGTGCAGGCTGCCTGGGATTTAGACCCAGAAACGGTCATTTATCAAGGGGATCTACATAGGCTACCGAAAGTGTGTGGTACATGAATCTTACATAGCACTTCTTGGAAGGAAAGAATAACTGTTATAGTGAGAGTGCTAGCTCCTTAATGTAGATCTAGGTCAAATTTGCTCTGGAATTCAGAATGAGATCTGATTTATCATTTATTTGTTCCAGGAATTCATCCTGGCATTCCTTCCGTCCAGTTAGTACACGTTTCCAGCTGTTCTCCTTCATCTATCCTCATATCCCTCGCCGTGTGCCGGTTCCTTTCACCCGCCCCCGCCGCACTCCCTTCATCTTATAACCACAATATCACAGCAAACGCTGTTGGCTCAATCTCTAAACATTCTTAGTTTGTGACTTCCTGTCACCTCTGGCACAGCTACCCTGTGCTTCAATAGCATGCTAACTAGTCTCTCTGCTTCCACTCTTGACCCCCCCGGGTTGTTATTTGCCAAGAAGTCAAAGTTATCTTGTAACATTGTAAGTCAAATCATATTCTTGTATTCAAAACTGTCTTCTCTCACTGATTATAAAGGTTTCTTGATCTGTACATTCATACAACCTTTAAATGCTGACCTCCCACATGCCTCCCCTTGCTCAGGCCAGGGCAGCCCTTGGGCTCTGTTCACATGGAGCACTCTCTTGTCTCGTATCCAGATTTCTTCACTGTTTCTCCACATATTGACAAGAGGTGGTGGCAGGCAGGCTCCGGACCATACCCACACAGACTGAGTTAGAAGCTGTGTCGCCAACTGCAGCACGAGGCCCTGAGGGCGCCTGTTCTCCTTTAAGTCAGGTCTTTGATCAAGTGTCACCTCTGCAGAAATTACTTTCCTGACACCCTGGCTGGTGTAGCTCAGTGGATTGAGCGCGGGCTGTGAACCAAAGGGTCGCCGGTTCGATTCCCAGTCAGGGCACATGCCAGGGTTGCAGGCCAGGTCCCCAGTGAGGGCCATGTGAGAGGCAACCATACATTGCTGTTTCTCTCCCTCTCTTTCTCCTTCCCTTCCCTTCTGCCTAAAAATAAATAAATAAAATCTTTAAAAAATAAATAAATAAAAAGAAATTACTATCCTGACCATTCTGTCTAAAATACTACCCACTGCTATTCTGTATCTCCTCACTAAACTTTATTTTTATAACACTTTACACTATCTTCAATTTATACCAATTTATCATTATTATTTTAAATTTTAGTTTCATTACTTGAATATAAACTCCATGTAGGAAGGTACTCAGACAGATTAGCAAGAAGCTGGGAAAATTTCTGGGCAAGTGGAATGGGGAAACTGGACAAGAAAATTAAACAAGGCCAAATAGTTTGAGCAAATTGCATCCAGCTGGTGAATCGTATGTATCTCCCCAAAGCAAGGACACTTGAGAGAAAATGGTTTATACCTCCCCTCCCCAACCAGAGAATAAATGCATAGCTTTGCTGGCCATGCTAATGCAAACAGGAGAAATAATACCGAGACAAAGGGAGACGGCTTGAGAAGAAGCTGCTCGATTCCCCTTTCAGCTCTCTCTTCTGAGAGAAACAGCCTGTCTGCGCTCCTCCTAGGAATTTTCCCCTCCTGAATGCCCATGTGTCCCCTATATAAACTTGCTTCTGAAAGCTCAAAGTAAGGTGGATGTTAGAATTTGTACCTGCCACCTTCTCAGACTGCTGGCCTCTTACATTAATAAAAGTGCAATTATAATCCAATCCGTCTCTCCTTTTTGTCTGACCAGCGACAGACAGCATGAGTTCCAGACTTTGTGGCCCTCCGGTTTCAGTACTTTACCTGCTTTGCTCACTATTATATCCTGAGCACGTAGAATGGTGCTAAATCAGTCAGCATATGTCAAGTTATGCCACATTAACAAAAACAACTCCAACATTCCATGGCTTAACCGGATGCGAGCATCTCTCACCACAGTCTACAAGGCAACATGAATCTGAAATAAAGCTTTGTTCGCCGCCACTCCATCACACAGGCTAAACGGACGCCCCTTCTGCCACATCCTTCAGGAGCACTCTGACTTCTAAATCTACTCAGAAGTAACAGCAGTCATGACTCCCACTCACATTTTATTGGCCAAAGCAAGCAGCATGGCAGAGGGCAGAAAAGTGTAATGTCAAATGTCATTATGATAGTTTTAATAACCACTACAGTATTTAGCTCATAGTAATGACCAGTAAGTATTTACAGAATGAACAAAAATTGAGCATTTTTCATAACATCTTTCTAGGGACACAGGCAAATATATTACATTTAAATTATAAAATAATTTAGTAGATAAGCTCCACAAGAATAGGATTTTATCTGTCCTACTCAGATCCCTAGCACCTAGAATGCTCAATACATAAACCTCCAATCAATCTTTGATGAATAATTATATAATTAGGGTAATTTGGTGAATGTACAAGTATCCAATTAGCTGTGCTTTCAAAGATAAAAATTTAAAATATTTATGTATACATGCACACAGACACAAAGTTTTAAAATATATGCACACAGATATGAATAAGAAAGTATTTTTCCTTACTAATTTCACATAGGAAAGTATAATTTAGAAATATGGAAAGAATAATGTTAGGATGCTTAAAAGTAGTTATATGTTGTTGGTTTACTCTCTCAGAATACATTTATGATTCTATTGATATAATTATGAAGACAATAATGTTTTCGATATGCATAATATTTAAATATATATTTTATGACAGTTAAAGTTTTCTTATAAAATGGGGAACAGGACTAAAAGAACGGTTCTTGAAGTGAAATATTTTAAGAATTGAAATTTATCACAAGCTTTCTAAAGTCTATCACATAAACAATTCTCATCAGTGGCTTCTTCACAAATCATGCATGTGAAATGTGTAAACTTCCCATCTCCCCAGGGAATGTCTGCAACATAACCGAGCCAAAGAGAAAGACAGAATAACAGTCCATAGATCCTTATCGTGAAGCTAATTTGAAGATCACAATTTCAGTCTTGCTCTAACTCATTTTTGCTCAGTCTAAAGAATTATTTATTACTTTCATATTAAGAAGCCATATTAGAAAATGTAGCACATACCTTAAATCTAGATTATGGTAACATAAATATATTAATTAACTGAAGGCTTAATGGAGCAATAAAAAAGAAAATAATAGCCCTAGCTGGTGTAGCTCAGTGGATTGAGTGTGGGTTGGGAACCAGAGGGGCCCGGTTCGATTCCCCGTCAGGGCACATGCCTGGGTTGCGGGCCAGGTCCCCATGAGGGCCATGTGAGAGGCAACCATACATTGCTGTTTCTCTCCCTCCCTGTCTCCCTCCCTTCTCCTCTCTCTAAAATAAATAAATAAAAAATCTTAAAAAAAATAATAGATATTCTGGAAAGACCAACTCCTGACAGGTATTTTCTAAGGGGCAGATTAGGATCTAATTGTGCATGTTGACTACAAACTATTACTTACAGACAGTATTTATTGAGAACTTCCTAAGTGTCCAGTGTTGTTCTAGGCACTTACATTCTCATCAGGTTAATAAATAAGGAAGATACAATTATTATTCTGTTACCAATGAGGAAGCTAAGGTATATAAATGATTAAGTGACTTGCTTGAATACACAGAACTAATGACTGTTGGGGCTCAGGCCTGTGGCACACAGTTTGGTTTCAGAACCTGTGTGCTAGGCGATCTGCTACACTGTGGCTAGTGCATTCCCTGAAAGGGCAGTTCATGTAAACATGTAAAATACCCTGTCCTACAGTGAGCATCAGATCAAATGCTGCATGTTTTATATACAAGCTGCAGATATTGGAAATCCTAATACATATATATATATTGTGTATACTACTAATCAATTATATATCACTGAATGCCTATTTTGTACACAATAGTACATAAGACATTGAAAAGGAATTGAAAATGCTATCTAACTAAAGATATATAATAAAAATTAAAAATGATATCTAATGGAATCACTAGAACTTTTTAATCAATTATCTATTAAAATGTGCACCAACGATGATTGAGAAAATGTAGCTGTCCACCAACTAATAAACAAGAAGTGGGAAATTATATGTATATATACACATACACACATATTATTACAATACAAAATTATAAGTAAGTGCTATAACAGGCACATTCAAGTTATAAGAAAGTAGGGTGAGGGTACTTCCCACAGGAAGTACCTTTAAGCTAAATCTTGAAGAAGGAATCAGAGTACACTAGACAGAGAATTAAACACACATATGCATATAAATGTACATATACATATATAATATACCTACATATATTACCTTAAATATATAATATAGAAAATAATCAGTATATGAATTTATATGTATAATATAGTAAGTCCTCAATACTGTCAATAGGTTCTAAAACTTTAAACAAAACAAGGTATAAGAAAACCAATGTACCACAGGCTAATTGATATAAATAAGAGTTAAGTTCCTATGTCATCTCATCAATGATATAATGAAATGATTTTGAGTGAAATGGTATTATTTGAGAATCTGCTTTACGTATATAAATGTGTCAGGGTCTGCTTTTAGCTGTAAATGTCAGAAAATATAATTCAACAGTGACTTAAACAAATTAGGGATTCAATTTTTATCCCTTAAGAAGTCTGGAGCTAGGTGGTTCAGGGCTGGAACAGTTTCCGAAATGAAAGAAATCCTGGTGCCGTCTCTCTGCTAAACCTTCCTTAGCATGGGGCTTTCGCTTCGTATTTGCAGTCCTGTGGTCACAAATGGGCTGTTTCACCTCCAGCACTGAATTTTCATACCAGGCATAAAATGGGGAGGAACGAAAGAACAAAAAAGAACAACAAAAGGTGGCTGTCCTAAAACACTAACCCATTTTAGAGAAATGCCTTGGAAGCCTCGCCACTTGGATTTCATTATGTACAGCTGGCCCATGCACCATCGCTATCAAGGAGTGCCAAATTAAATGTTCAGCTGAACAGAATGCCCGTCTAAAAAGCTCAGGGCTTTATTAACAAGGAAGAAATGGAAATGGTTTTGGGTAAGAAATTCAGTATGTGTACCACAATAAGGAAGAGTCACAGAAAACTTTAAAATGTTTAAAACCCTTTGAAGAAAATAATCACCCCTATTTTTATTGCCTACAACTGCTAATAACAGAATAGTATGGATTGTCCTGCATTGTTTTCCTTGGTTCATCTACTTTACGTTTAGTCATTTACAAAAGGACCATAACATACTTTATGTAAATATTCACTTACTGTTCAGTCTTTGGATTATTTCTAGTTTTTACCATTATAAATAATGCTTACAATAATTATTTTAATCTTAAAGTGTTTATACTATTTTAATTTACCTTTAAGGTAGATTTCCAGAAGTAGAATTACTAGGTTGAAGGCTCTTAATATTTTTTTAATCCTCATTCTTACTGCCCATTACTTAACAACAAATTATTGCTAATTACTCTTACAATAGCAACAAACACATTA
This sequence comes from Micronycteris hirsuta, assembly GCA_004026765.1. Classification (NCBI taxonomy): domain Eukaryota; kingdom Metazoa; phylum Chordata; class Mammalia; order Chiroptera; family Phyllostomidae; genus Micronycteris; species Micronycteris hirsuta. The sequence goes on from PVJI01022028.1 coordinate 14,599, forward strand.
TGTGATCTATAACTAGATTAGATACTTTAATTCTGAACCCTTTTGAGTTTTGTATAGAAACCTGAAAACTTGTATTGTCTGTATTTTGGTGACAATATTTTTCCATTTTTAAATGTATTTCTTAAATTATACATTCATTTCCCTTCCAATTTATTGATTTGACTCTTGATACCATTCATAGTAGTGTGTGTAGTTTTGTGATACAAACTAAGACATTAATTTTACCTGTCAAAATTTTAGGCAAATATTTTCCTCTGGTTAATGGCTTTTTACATATACATATGCTTGCAACACTAAAAATGAAAAATTTTTGAGCAAACTGAACCAATATCCAAGATCAATCTCTGACATTTTAAAATGAAGTTACTTATACAAGGGGAGTTAAATGAGAAGTTTAACAGCAAACAGTTAATAAATACCAGAATCAGATCTTTACCAAAAAAGCAGGAGAAGAAGGATATAAAATACTTGACAGGAACTCCTAACTTTCCAAAGCCTTATTGAAAATATATATATGGGGTGTGTGTGTGTGTGTGTGTGTGTAGCGACTAGTGGAATCTATCTATCTATCTATCTATCTATCTATCTATCTATCTATCTATATCTGAAATTTTCAATAGGTGATAAGGTACTATATGAGTTTGTCAGGCCTGCTACAGCACACAGACTATGTGGCTTAAATAGAATAAATTTATTTCCTTACAGTTCTGGAGGCTGGAAGTCCACACTCAAACTGTCAGTTAGTGTGGTTTCCCCTGAGAACTCTCTTCTCGGCTTGCAGATGGCTGGGCCGCCTTCGCGTTGTGTCCTCACACGACCTCTCCCTGTGGATATGCATCCCTGGGCTCTCTCCCTCTTTTAGAAGAGTACCAGTTATATTAGACTAGGTCCACTCTCATTAAAATGACTTTGGTCAATCTCTTCAAACACCCTACCTCCAAATATCGTACCATTCTAAGGGACTGGGAGTTAGGCCTTTCACATATGAATTTCGGAGGCCGCACAACTCAGCCCATAATGGATACTAAAAAAAAGTATGTCTATGTGTATATCTATCATTTTTATATCAATTTCCATAATCCACAGACTCTGAAAATTCTAGTACTTAGAGAACCTAATTCCAGGCTTCTTTTAGATCACACCCTCAGAAATTCAAGATGCTAGTCAAAATATATTGAGGTCAAATTTATTTCATAATTTTAATCAATATTAATTTCCATAAATGCCTTTAAATAGACCAGTATATGGAAATATATTGGTAACAGGTTTTCAATACAACTATAAATATCCAATAATTATTACTTTTTAAAAACACATATTTTAAATAAAAATATCTGAATTAGAAATATATTAAAATCCAATATGATTGATCATTTTACTAAAAATAATAGCATTCAAATCTAAAAGATGACTTTGATGTTTCTTTCTCTGAAACAAAAACATATATAATTACCTCCTAAACTCATGCTATAATTTGTTCCTGTAATGCTACTGTGGTTATATTATTAATGCTAATAAACTGCCTTCAGTGACTAGTGGAATCTTTCATTATCCAAAAGTGAGTAAGTAAATTTTAAAAGAGCCCTATATTAAAAAAGCATGCTATAGTACATAAAGAAAAGGCTGTTATTCCTGTAATAATACCTGGAAATGGAAAGGTGAGCCCCCGAATCTTGTCTTTTGCCATTGCTTTCTGTTCTCTCACCTGTAATGCACATTACTTTACTATACATTGCTTGTTTAAACATTACATATTTCAAATGCTCATTACCAAGCCCTACAGTTACTGCAGACGTAATGTGATTATATTCAAGTTGAAATATTAGCTATATGGCCCACTGGGGTACATTTTGAGAACCAAGTTCAAGGGCATATAAATATTCATGATTTCAACCATTCCTTATTTTACTGTCACATTGAATTTGATTAAAGATAATGCAGTTTAAAAATTAAGTCACTATAGTCAAAATAATATTCTTTCATTTCTTTGTTTAAATAAACATTAAATACAGAAGTAACAAGTTCTTATTCACAGTTTTGTGTATGATTTGGCAACAGCCATCATTTAAGCTTTGCAACAAAGGAGAAATCAGTAATTTTGCCCTCATCCATTGCTTAATTATATTGTACCATTTTTACCTCTCATCATTAGAAAGGATTTTTTTTACACTGGCAGCATAATTTAAAGGTTTAGGGAACATACTAAATGCTGCAGAACCCTCAGAGATTTAGCAAGGCCCAGGGCGTATTCCTGGCTCCAATGCTCACTCAGCTGTATTACTACTCAGAGAGTACAGAACCACTCCAGTCCCCAGCGCCTTCTCAGATGGGGCAAAGCCTCTCCCTTAGGGCTATGAGACCTGAATGAAAGTTCTCAGCACAGAAAAATTGCTCAATGAACGAGGGCTTTAAACAACGATTTTTCAGAAAGTAGGTTATCTAAGCACTGTGAGTACGGGTGTGCATTGCATAAGGAGGTTTTGCTTAACTGCATACAGACTGAAGATATGAGAGCAGCCCCATAAGGCTGTAATGGAGCTGAGAAACTCCCATTGCCTAGTGATGCCGTAGCCACCACAGTTTCACAGCACGGCCGTTCCGCACTTGTTATTGGTGCTGCTGGGCGAACGCACCTTCTGCGCTGCCCGTCGTATAAACGCACAGCACACACAGTTACGTACAGTGCATTGTACATGAGAATGATAGCAAACGACTGTGTTACCGGTTTATGTATTTAATATATGTTATTGTTATTTTAGAGTGTAATTTTTCTATTGGTAGAAAAAGTTTGCTGAAAAAACCATATGCCATGTTACTCCAGCAGCTGCCTCCCGCATCTCATATTTACCATGTCTCTTAGTTGAATCATTTGTTCTGTGTTTGATTTAATCTTGTGTTGTTTTGTGCAGGAACATGCGGCGCAGGTTTGCAGCCTGGGAGCAACGGGCTCTGCCGCATAGCCTTTGGGCGCGGCAGCCCGCGCCGCCTCGGTTTGGGTAGGTGCCCTCCTCTGTGGCGTTCGCAGGATGGCAAAGTTGTCTAATGGCACATTCTCAAAATGTTTCTCTGTCATTAGCAGCATGTGGCTGTACTGAATCTTTTCTGCTCTTATTTATTTTTCTTGTCAGTGCCATCAGGCTAACGAAGAAAAAGCAACCAATCCAAATTAATTAATTTAAGATATCAATTATCATCTTTCAGACCAGTCAAATGAACTGATTAAGATAATTCTATATTGTATTGCTATTAATGCCCATTATACACATTCTGGTCTTTTATAACAGCAGCAACTTTCTACTGTGCTCAGTAGTAATTCAGTGAAGACACATGTTAGATTTTTATAAATGTAAATGTTTTAGTTTACAATTTAAATCAAAATTTAATAAACATTGTTTTGAAATCAAATTTGCATAATCTGTCAATAATTTCTAATCTATTTGTAAACTGTTAGTACTTAACATATAAAACGTTAATATTCTGATATTTATTTGAAACAATTTTTTTTTTTTTTGCTTTGGCCAGATTGTTCCAGTTTCCATCAGTTTCATACATGTATAGTTACTAGCACATCTAATATAGTTATACACATGCACATATCCATTCATAATGTCAAAATCCTCCTACATCCTCCATTCATAATGTTCAAAAGCTAAAAAATGTTTATACTCTGGTTTCTCTTCAGATCGTATAAATCTTTCGCCTTTTACAAAAGCTAAAAAATGGATCAGATGACATAATGGCTGATCTTCTATGGTCACTGAATTGAGTCACAGTTGTTATCTCATGTTATGTATCTTTAATGCTATATATATGATTATATTCAGTTTGAATTATTAGCTATATGGCCCACTGAGGTACAGTCTGAGAACCAAGTTCAAAGGCATATAAATATTCATGATTTCAACTACTCCTTACTTTACTGTCATATTGAATTTGATTAAAGATATTGCACATATATACATGCATACATACATGGAAGGGGCAAGCTAGAAGGCTAGAAGGTCTATACTGGAATTCAAATCATCTAACACATACTGGATAGGTAAAGGAGAATCAGAATGTAGCTACTAGGAAAGTGAATACTAAATAGGGAGAGACGATGGTAGGTAAGCAATTTGAACTTAGGAGGCCCAGGAATATCACAAAAAGAATGGGATAAAGTAGAACGTAGAGACCAGTACTACTGAGACAACTCTGAGCTTGTCCCGGCGCTGCAGCCAACACAGCTGATGGCATGGTGGGCTGCAAGTCAACACTGGCTCCATTTCCTGTGTGGGCACAGGGTCTAGGGGCAAGATTAGGTATGAGTGCTGGCAAGGAAGGCACAACAGTAAGTGGGAAATACAATTTGAGAAGCAGGGTGCATGGTGGTTAAGGGTATGGACTCGAGTCATATTCCCTGGATTACTTTACCTATAAAATGAGGATAACAATACTTCCTATATTAAGGTGCTATATACGTATTTTGTAACTTCATAGAAACCTCTAGACCCAGTCTAGTCTAATAGTTAATGGTTAAGAAGAGGAAGGTAGTTCCAACTCCTATAGCAAGGAGTCAAGGGTCAGAACGGCAGATACAGTGGTTCTATCACCCAAACAACAACTGTGAGCTGAAGGCAAGTGGATCTTTGACACTGAATCAAAATAAAAGGCCAGGGGGTCAGAGGTGAGGCATTTGTGCACAGAAAGATGGCAAAGAAGGAACATGATTCTAAATTCATCCAGACTGCAGGGAGACTGAGGGGGTGCAGATCCGACAAATCTGCTTCCCACTTTAGTCCAAGGTGGCTTAGGAATCGAAATGCAATTGAGGTTTCAGGTACAGGGTATCCCTGAGCCTAATGACATAGACTGGGTGGGGGTGGCAGAAAAAGACTGGTCAGGTCCCGGAATGGGGTTAGGGATCAAATATCTCTAGTGTGGGGAATGCAGAGTTACCATAGTGAGAAACAAGGTGTTTTATTTTACTATGTGGTTTCTCTAGTGAATATAATTTTCTTATTGCGTGAGTCCATTTCAAAGTAGTGTCTAATTTTCATCTCTGTATTCTTGAACTGTGCTTCTCAGTGTTTCACATATAAAAGCATTAAATAAAATATTTTTAAAAGAATGAATGATTAATGAAAACAATGTGAATAGATGTACTCTGTAAAATATAATTGCAGGTTACTTTCTATTCAAATTCATAGCACTAACTGTCGAATTATTACAAAGAAAAGCTCTTTTCTTATCTTCAAGGGATAGCATATAGGCCATTTTTGCTGAGCTCTCATTCTGGAGCACAATTCCAAGACAAATACAGGCACATCTAATGCTGAAGAAAAAAGCTTTGATTAACTGTCTGAACTGGGTTATTAGCCTGAAGCAGACACAGCCAAGTGGAACTGAGATCCAGTGTACAAAGGCTCTGGATCAAATGGCAAAGTTGAGGTGAAAAGCTAAGGGGTCACAAGCGAGAAGAAAAGGGGGTTTAAGGTCAAGGTTTGGATTGATTAAAGCAGGTAAACAAGATGAATTGCTGTCAAAGAGGGAAAAGAAAAGCCCCAGCGGCAGAATTTAACCAGGAATTTGAGGAAATAACCCGGAAATAATGGAAATGGACATTCCTTTATTCGATTATGGGTTATAGAGGGTGGGGAAATGTAGGTTTACAGTAGTTCATATGGAAAATGATACAATAAATAATAAATAAGAATAAAAAAATAAACTCTGTTTTGCCTATGCATGGCTGTAAACCTACTTTTGCCCTACTCTGTATATTGAAGTCAGAGGTAAAGGTGTCCAATTTATCTTTGGTACATTATTTAATCCTGTTAAACATAGTTTTCTCATAGGAAATGGGAATACTATTGTCTTTTTAGATAAATGGCTTAAAGTCTACAAATTATTTAATGCAGTGCCTGGTGAAAGTTATAAATGAAAGAAAAAGAGGAGTTGGGTCTGCCACTCACTAATGGTGTGGACTGCAGACCACTTACCCTCTCTGAGTCTCTGGTAACCCACAATAGTTTACTTGGTGGGTTATTTTTAGCATCAGAAATAATGGGCCCAACAGCTGATCAACTGCCTGGCATGGAGCGAGTACTCAAGCAGTCATCGCTGCTGACCACTATATATCCATGTAGTGGATATATGATTCTTAAAAGATCCCTTCTGTGCAACATTCATCTCTGGGGTGCTTATCTCAGCTAAAATTCACTACCTAGAGATTGGTATATTACAAATATGTCTCATAAAATATGTATGTTGATGGTCTGGATTTTTGTTAGTCAAATATTAACTTTCGTCTGCCTTGCACTTTGGGAAGAATATACTTCCTTCCCCATGGATAGCGGGGCTGTCCTCTAAAACTAGCTTTGGTTAAGGGGATACTAACAAACACAAGACAATAACCATGCAGTTTGACGTGGTTCTGCCCTTCGGTGATCTAGCCCAAGAAGAATATGCACGGATGGCTCCCAGTCCAAGGAAAATGGAGAAACACATGGAGCCTCAGCCTGGAATCAAAGCCAGGAAATCCCAAGAGAACCAAGCACAGCCATATCCAAACCACAGCTGCATGACCAAAGAAGTAAACATTGCCATGGTGTTTGGGGGAAATGTATTACACAGCAATACTGTGACAAAAATATTAATAACATGCCTAATAAAAATGCCTAATAAAATGTTCAAGGAGGGGCAGATATGTGTCGCGGATTTCGACCCGCAAAATCTGCGGGGGGACAGCCCCGATCGCATGAATCAATCTTACCCAGAGACACGCTTGGAGATGAGAATCCGGCAGCCACAGGTCTCTTCCATCACCTCCATTTCGGGAAAAAGACCTCGTGGGTTGCTTAGCCGGGGCTTTTATTAGAGGCATTAAGACACATTTACATTGGATTGATTATTCATGGGATTAAGCAGAACAGGGGTAGGATTACTCATAGCAGGGCATCAGGATGTAAATTCAGGTCCGGTGGCAGACAGGACCAGGTTAAAGTAATATGCGGGGGTCAGCAAGCCAGAACTTTTTAAGATACATCTTTGCCAAATTCCTATTAGAGAATTCCCATTCCACAGACATGATCCACACTTGCTCACAAGGGAATCACACAGAGCTGTGCTCAAAATGTGTAAATTCTCAGGACTGTGTGTTTACATGCGTGTGGAAATCACTGCCACAGATATGGTGCAGCGTGTTCTTCAGATTCCCTCTGGGAGCCCGCTGTGTGTGGTTGAGGGCATCAGGTTGGCCGTTTAAGGATGAAGTGTGTGTTTGTTATTGTCAGCCTCAGCAGCCAGGATAGTTTGGAATGAAGAACTAACTCAGGGAATACTATTGTGAAATAAGCAGTAACAACAGTAACAGACAAAGACAATGGCAAATGTTAAAGGTCAACTCCAAACAAGGTGTGAAAAATTTCACAGTCCATATTCTTTAAAAACAATGGAAGGGAGCAGTATAACTACATGGTTTCAGAAATTCAATACAGGCATTGGAAACAGGCAGGCAGATTACTGGGTCTCTCTCCAGCACAGTGTCTGCTATAGGATTAGGCGTTGACTTTGCATTGAGGGGGTTGTGTCATAATTCTGGAAGAGCAGATGTTACTGTATAGAATTGACAGCAGAAATGCAAATAATTTCTGATTAACAAATAAGTCCATCACTCTTATTCTAACAATCTTCATTGCCTATAAATAACTACTGAAACGCAATTTGAAAAAATGTTAACATCTCACTGATAATCTTAATAATTACTGCATTGAATAAAATCTTTATAGACATTTAATTACATTTGTATGATTCATATATTTAACTTTTTGAAAATTATACTTTAATAATTTAAATTGGGACAAAAGGATGGAGGCCTACTTCTGATGCTGGCATGTAGGCCAAGGCCACCCAACTGAACTTCGAGGCAGCGTCCCCTCCCCCACAACACACTGCAGCCCCAGGGCAGCCGTGGGGAAAGAAAGAGGAAAAAAAAAGAGAGAGAGAGAGAAAACTCAAACAGAGAGGCATGCCAGCTAAAGTTGCTATACAGTCCAGCAAGGAGTATGCAGACACACCAGATGGGGCAGAGACAATGCCTACAGCATGTTGGAGAGTGGAAGCGGAGACCCATTACCCTGCTGTTTTTTAGGCCCTTGCAGACGTTAGAAAGGAGATGGAAATCAGCAGAGCGCTGATTATCACAACGCACTGGTATGGCAGAGAATGGTAGTCACTTTAATGTGTAGTTACTCTGCCCATGACCATTTGGAATGTATGTGATGATAGCTTTCTAAAAAAAAAAAGACTATTTCTTACTCAGAGATAACTCAGGAGTCTTAATCATTAATACAACTTGATGCATACCATAAACACATATTTAAAATATCCCTGAGAGGATTTCACAAAAATGCCCCAGTGCCCTTCATCAGACAGGTACTGGAGTTTGTGTCCCAAGGCTAATTTAGAAGCTCTCTCAAGTAAGTCAAAGTGCCTCTTCAAACTGGAAGACATTATTCTCTATTTTTTTCCATCTGTGTGACTATGGCATTGCAAGCTCCCTGCAGGTGCAAGTTTAAATTAATTTATTATTTTCAGGAGCCAAGGCAGAGGTCAAGGTCTTTGATCATTTTTATATGTCAATCTGTAATGATCTGTTAGGCTGGGTGTTACCTAAATACCTGAAGGGACACACAATGGTTTGACACCTGCGATACTGTCAGTCTCAAAAAATTCTAAACATTCCCTTTTTTGGTCATATTTATAGTAATTCCTTTCATTGTCCCCAATCCTTTTTCACCTCCCATGTTCTCTCCTTTTTCTGTGCCTTTGCTACTTGTTATGTGCCTGTCATTACTTCCCCTGTGTTCACCTTGCTAACTGCTCAACTTTTTAGATTCACCTTCAGTTAGAAACATCAGAGGGCCCTGGCCAGTGTGGCTCAGTTGGCTGGGTGACATCCCACAAACCAAAAGGTCACAGGTTTGATTCTAGGGCAGGGCACATGCCTGGGCTGCAGGTTCAGTGAGTGCAAGATGCAATTGATCGATGTTTTTCTCTCCCTTTCTCCCTCCTTCCCCTATCTCTGAAACCAATAAATGAAAAAAAATTAAGTAAAAAAAAAATTAGATGGAGTTCTGAATCCATGCTGAGTCTGAATGTTTGTGTAAGCCCATAGCATATCACTTCTTAAAATGTATCAGTTGCTTATTTATGTGTTTTTCTCCATAAAAAAACTCTGAGGATTGGTACAAATTAATTTTGTATGGCTTGCAATACAGCATATTCATGAAAAACATAAAAGCTCAACTTTCACTGAATAAATCAATAAACAGATAAGTGAATAAAGAACAAATTATTTTAGAAATCTGGCCTGACAATCCTTTCTTCATCATTGGGGACTTGTTCAAGAGGTTTCCTTAGTTACTGCTAGCACTCATATAGTATTTCATATGCAGTATATAATTTTACTCTTAGAAAAATCCTGTGAATTAGATGTTACTCTTTTTTTATATGAAGACATGGAAACTTTGGAATATTAAGTAAGTTGTCCCAGACCATTTCCAGTGGGTCTTTCTTAAGCCTAAATCTGGCCTGAAACCACTTACATTATAATGCTTCTGTGGGTTTTGATTTCATTGCAATTATATAAGGGAAACATATTTTAGCTGTGGACAGCTGTGTAAAATACTTGGCAATATCCTTAAATACTTTTTTGTTTATAAGAAATTAATTTCACTCATCTCTTATTTACCAAAATAAGAGATGTTGAACATCTCTTACTGAACATCTGAACATCTATTTACTGAACAGCTCTGGTATAGTCTGGGGCTGCACATCTTGCGTGAATGAGAGAGACTTCCTGCTCAGGCCAAGATGTCAGAGAATAAACAAAGTCAGTGATATATGCATAGAAAAATATTGGCTGTTGATGAAGCTTATGCATTCTATTGAATTTGGTGATCGAGGATGAATTATGTAGCTCCTTTAAACTGAATAATATGAAATGGTCTTTCTGAGCAGTGCAAGCTGTGATCTGAATTACAGGAGTCAGAATGGCAAAAAGAGGGAGGGGCCTTTCAGAGGGAGGAAACATCTCAGACCAATGCCGTAAGACGGGGCTGAATTTTTCCAGCAACAGAATGAGGATTCGTTCTGAAGGCGATCAGCGGTCAGATTATAAAAACTATAAATCACATTAAGAATTTTAGATTTTATAATAAGTATGATGATATATCTGTGGCAATGAGATGTCTTGGGGAAGTGTCTTCCGGGCTTAAAAAGCTTTGTCCCAGTAAGTTATTCAAACATCATTTTCTATGAGTGCCACAACACGGGAAGGTTAGGAAGCCCTACAAGGGAGCGTTTACTGCTGGGACTTTGATTTAGCGCGACTGGGAGTTGCAGACTGACTATGCTTGATTGGCCTAATTTCCTTCAATCAATTTGCCTTATTCTGTGAACTAATGTTTGCCTGCTGCAATCTCTTAGGAGTGATTTTCCGAATCTTGTACCAGAGATTAAAACCAATACAAATGTGGCACTCTTGAAAAGTGACACCAGCCTTGTGCTTTGCAAGCCCCTGGTATCCTTCATTCATAAGACACTTACTGAGTGTCTGCCTGAAATCAGATATTTTTCTAAGTGCAGACGTATAGCAATGAAAAATACAATTCCTTCCTTCCTTGATTTATATTTAAATGGTGAGACAGGACATAAATACATAAAACACTAACACATTAGATGGTGACAATTGCTAAGAAGAAAAATTAAGCAAGAAAGAAAAGTAGAAAATGTGAGCTGAATATTTACAATATTAATTAAAGACTTTAAGAGGTGAGGTACCAAACATGAACTGTGTAGTGAAAGACAATTCTAGGCAGAGGGATCAAAGGAGGAAAGTCTCTGAGACTGGAGGTGTGTGCACAAATAAACACACCCAGTGCAGTGACAGCAGAGTGGGTAAGCAGGGAGGGAGAAAACAAAGCGGTTAGAGAAGTGAATGGGGTGGGAATGGAGGTGGGTCAGACTATGTAAGGACTTTGTAATTCACCCACAGAGAAACTAAAAGTCCCTGGAGAATTCCGAGCAGCAGCCTGTAACTGTTGCATTGAGACTAGATCAAGGATGAGTTCAATGTTGGGAGGATGGAGCACCAGCTACGTTAGGATTGTTAAGGACACACAATATTCAACATTTTATATTTCAAACTTGTTCTCCCTCACGTATTACTTTCAAAATAAATTTTACTCCATGTGCATCAAATATATGCATTCACTATGGAAAAAACAGTAGCCATAAATCAGAACAGAGAAATCACACAGCTGATCACATTATGTGTATGGAATCACACATAATTCCAACACAGATAAACAGTTAAGATAGACTGCTGTACACCTTTCCAGCCCTTTCTCTCTCCTTAACCCCATCTCTTTGACTGAGTGTGTGTGTG